>JAOXNJ010077182.1:0-12174 GCA_028566655.1 Metis holothuriae
TCGCAAGACCTCTACGATAGGTGTGGTTCTAGGTGTCTGGCCTAGCCCTATTGTAGCCAATACTTTGTCGTAGCCGTTTTTCTACGACGTTTGCGAGTGGACGCGTGACGCGATCTACTGCACTACGTTTGGTGTTCTTAGCTTTATTGCGCAAGAATGTCGCGTGTCTATTGGCCAGGGATCAGCTATATTAGTATATAAGTTTAATGTTATTTTATGAGAAGGTACGTTAATTATTCTAAATGTATTTGATCTTTCGTTCTCTAGTTGATCTATACTATCGTCCATTGACGATGTTTGAGTACAACAGAGAAACAGTTTAAAGTAACTCAAATACGTCGTGATGAGTATAGTAATAACTAAGAATATCTAATAATCGTCTTAGTGAGATTACTCTTGTTTCTTCAATTCCTCTACGTCGTTCTAACGTTAGTGATACTCCTACGATACAAGTATCGGTGTTGATACTAAGATTAGTTACGGTTATCCTAGGTGGTAAAGTGTTACTTAAAGGTCTACGTAGAATAGGTTGTATAACAGGGTCCACACTGCTATTATTAATTGCTGTACGTGGGACGAGAAAAGTAGGGTGATGATTAGTAGTAGAAGAATGAGTAGAGTCACTATTGTCATTACTCATTTGCCTGAGGAACCAAAGGATTGGGCTCCCCTAACTGTGGGTCTTAATGATTCTACTTCTACTACTTTAGGTCTATCAATTGTCTCACAAATTACTTGGGCTATTCTATCAAATTGTGTAACTTTGTAGGGTACTGGTGAATCGTTTCTAAGCAATACCAAGATTTCTCCTCGAAAATCGGGGTCTATCACTCCTGCTTGAACACTGATATAGTTTCTATATACTAAGCCAGATCTAGAGGCTATTCTTAGATACGTACCTGATGGTGCTTGTAGAGCAATTCCGGTGCGAATCAGAGAATGTGATTGTGAATAGATAGTAACTTCTTCTACAGCGTACAAGTCGAATCCGGCGGACTCGTCAGAGGCGACAGATGGTATCCGAGCGACTGGGTTTAACTTCTGGACCAGAAGATCTTTCTGTTCCATAGGATGTTTCCCAGGGAGAGATCGGAGAGGATCTGACTCTTCAGTCCTCTGGCAAGCTCTTATATAGGCGTTTGAGCTTTCCTTATTACCTAATCAGAGAAAAGGAAAGCTGAGAAAGCCTTCAGAAACAACTACAAGGTTCAGAAGAAACTAGTACTATATGTACTGTACAAAACATGTATACATTAAATGATCGTTGACCGTTCGACAATCTGCGTCTCAAGGTAGACAATGGATCTTGGTAAAACCTGTTACCTGGTCCACGGTCCTCCTCAAGACACAAATGGACAATAACAAGCATAACAATAATAATAATAATAATTATTAGTGTTGATTGTTATGCTGATCTGTTACCAACAAGCAACCGAATCAAAAGTCTTTACTTTACTCATCGATGCGGTCCCTTGTTGAGACAGGGCAGCAAAGTGTTCCCTTTCCCAGAGGGAAAATTGGAACTCATACTGTGCACTTTTAGGTTCCTAGATCAACTATCGGAAAGTATACTGTGAAAAAACATAAGAAAGAATCCTGGAACTAGTCAACTGTGACTGGATGTGTGCGCGACAGTCACAGAGGCTATTTCTCTCTGATGACTGTAAGGCACAATCCCTTAGATTCCTTGAATCTTTGGATTCGATACTCAGTTCTAACTTAATGGAACACGATCTAATCTAAACCAATTATTCCAATCTGGACAATCTGGACTTGGTGATTTCTCAAAAACAAGGCAGCAACAGCAATACTGCTGTGCGGCTAAGTTTTGCATTGCATCCAATGCGACAACAGCAACAACAATATCATCCTAACCTACAAGGTGGATATGAAGATAAAAATCATTCAATAATTTCAACAATGTCAAAAACTTCAACAATGCGTCATGTGTTTGAGTAAGGATAGAAGAGAACTTATCATGAACATCAGAACATGGCTTCACGTGACTTGGACTAAAGTTAATGGTGGTAGCCTTGTGATAAGATAGAAGCAAACTTTGATCGGCTCCTGAAATTCAATCCTAACTCTAAATCATTGGCGAAATTTAGAAGCTACATAATACTATGCTTCCTGATCTACTCTAATCCATCCTAATCCTCCCCCCAAAAAAGAGAGAAAAAAAAATTGAGCAACTCAGGTCACATAGACTCTGAAATTGTCGTTAGATACTACGATGACGAAAGTAATGAGAACAAATCTGGACTCTCAAACCTTCTACCAAGTCTAACCTAAATATCCACATTTCAAGAACAAATCGAATAGAGACTTTGCCACTGCAAGTCTTTTCTTCTACTCTGACATTGCAGACTTTTTGCAGGAAAACAACTAAAGTCTGTCTCAGAAATTCTTGAAAAAAGTAAACATGGATGAGCAAAGCCTTCAACTCCTACTTGATGCTGTGGTCATGAAGAGTCTTACGCGTTACAGCTATGTGGAGTTGAGGAATCGGTACCAAAAGATTTATCTCGTCAAATGCGCTTTGACGTTGTGATGATAAGGCATCTCACTTCTTATAACTAATGTGGAGGTGAGACATCTCTACAAAAAGATCTACTTCCATTTTTCTGTCAAAAACAAGTATGAGAACAATATTCTCATCGTTCAGTCAATACTCTTCATACAAGGTGTATGCATTTACGACACCATTTCCAAGAACAAGTGTGTCAACATGCATAGATCAATGAGGCAATCACAAACCTTGTCGATCTCTAAATTGTTTGATAAATACAATGGAAGAGATTTGCAATCTGATTCAACAATATCCTCAAGAAACAAAAATTATTTCCATTGTCAAACTGTCGATATGGTCGCCGAAAATGACCTTGATGTTTTTACATCGTTTCTTACTACATTCTTGCCAAGAACATGTATATGAAGACGATGATAAGAGTAACGACACTTTTGTCTACTTTTGGGTACTCCCAAAAGCTTTTCTGAAGTGGCTCATAATTTCTTAACGAAATTGAAGATTATTGGAAAGTTTCCAATTGGGCTTTCAGATCAGGTCCTCAGGGACAACAACAACTACAGAAACAATACCTTCTTTTAAAACAAATTACTCATCTTAACATGAGTAGCAACATGAACACGCCTTTCAATTAGCGTTCGAAAAGTCCGTAAATGATCTTAAACAGATCTTTGTCACAGACATAATACTCATTAAAGAGCTCATTGCAAGAATTCGTTGGTCAGTTCAACATCGACCAGAATTGCATTCGCAATTTCATGTAATTTTGTATTTTAAAAAAAGGTGTACTTGTGTACTGTGTATATTGTTTATCCCGCGTGTAAGTTAATTAAGTATATTTTCCCTTGGAATATACTGTATTCCTGTATGTGAGTCATAACATCCCAGACTCACAATTTGTACGGCTGGGTTGGTTATAAAGATTAATCTAGCTAGGGCTTCAGTATTAGATAATACATACTCTCTAGATCGTAGATTTCTTATTTGTAATGAGAAGTGGACTGGGTCAGGTCTACTGGTGATGACAAAAGGTACTAACAGAAGTCCTTTATGTACTAAATGATGTTCTGGATATACGAAAGCACTAAGATTGGTAGGTAAATGTATATTAAATCATACTACATACTAGTACTTGCTCGTACTTGGATGGGCCTTGGCCCCCTTTTAGTTACTTAGGCCTTAAAAATGCACACCAAAGCACTCTGACAACAACATTCGTAATAAAAAGAGTAGTATGTAGTCCTTACAATAAACGAAATAATAGTAGCAGTTAAGTAGTGGCCACTTGGCCAAAGAGTAAACAAAAAAGGCAGTAAATATAGTAGTCTTACTACTTCTTTAGCCAACTCACCACATGTTTTTATGGCTAAAAGTTATAATGTGCACTTCTCGAAGACATGTATACGTAGTAATGTTTTGCCTCTCTGAACTGCTGTTAATACGTAAATGTTGCTATGTGTCTCGGTCGCCTTGGCCCCCATTTATCCATGTAGTTCTGAATGGCGTTAATTTTAAGTTTAAACCGGGAATCTTTAATTTGATTTGTTGTAAATTATGGTCGAAATTGAGGCAGTTTCGGTTTGATCCGGGTAACCAGACAATTCTAATTGAACTATCTAGATGTACTCCAACCGTTGGATCGTTATTAGCTGTGGATGTGGGTAAGCTTATAACTGTAGTGTTAGTATCATTAGATTCAACTTCTACCATGGTTGATGCGTAGATTGGTGTATTACTTCTGGTAAAAGGTGAATTTGGTCTTGACCTCATGGGGGTATCCCATGTGTCATTCGAAGCTTCTGATGGTACTTCTTCTATTCTGCGTTCAGGTTCTACTTTATTTAAAGGTGGTGTTTTAAGTTGTTTTCTTATTGGCGTAGGTTCTATTGGTATGTCAGGCTCTGGGCCTTCAGTTTCTTCATCTGTAGCGGTGTCAAAGATTTTGGATGGTTTCATCTTATTTAAGTGTTTAATAACGTCATCTCGGACAGTATCACTTGTGACTGGGAACCATTCTGCATTATCAAAAATTTCTCGGAGTGTGATTCCATCAAGAATCACTCCAACTGCAAAAAGGCATAAAACTCCTGATCTCATCCCATACAGAGAAAACTCTGTAGGAGATAAGACGTCTTGAAAAAAGAATAAAGAGCTCATGCTCGGATAATGTTTAATGTTAATCATCCCATTGCAAGTTAATTGAATAAGCATTTTGTCTTTAGATAATCTCGGGTCTAATTTAATATTTATTGTGCTTACATTTAAGTTCATAGGATTATCATACTCAGAGGTCTGGAGTAATTGACTCCATGATTTTGAAAATTGCGTTAATAGGCTCTCGTCGTCACTGTCATTTTCATTAGAATGACATAATCTATCTAATTCTTCGTCACTGATGTCAGATATTATGCTAAAATCTGCATCTGTTATAGCTTGTTGTTCTGCTTGTTCGTCTATCACTTTGGTGATAGTTTCGTCAAAATCGGTCTCGTCAATTATCATTCGTTCTGCTGGAAAGGGTTCAATTGGTGCAGGTAATCTAAATTGTTGACTAATAATAGTGTTAGATGTAGTTGGTCCAAAAATAGGACGTGTTGGTCTAACTAAATTAGGTACTCTAAATAAGTTATCTAGAGCTGAGGGTCTTAATATTCTATTTTTATTTTGTTGTTTAAGTTTTTCTAACGTAGGGCTAGTTTCTGGTGGTGGCATTAATAAAGAATTTATTATTGCTTGTTCGGTATCTTCTTTAAGTTGTTCAGTTTCTGTCTTAATCTTATTTTTACTTTTAGTGTCTTTATAGGGTCCTCCTTTATTCTTACATTTTCTACTATATTTTCGTCTACTAGTTTTTCTACTACTTGAACTACTGGCGTCTGAATCGCTATCTTTAGGGTTCGCCATAATACTTGAGTATAATTACTCTAGTATATAATTAAGTATAATTATTCCCACTCTACAAATACATTTAACAATTAGTAGATAGACTCTATTAAACGAGGGTACAAGACTCACTCACGTCTGATGACCAGGTCGGTGGTAACCAAGGCGATCAGGGGCTCTGGTGACTCGGGTGGATCGTCGGGAATCGACTGATGCCGAGTCTTCTGAGCTCTGCTCCTTATAAAGGCTTTGCGAGTCAGCTGTTGCTTTCTCAAAATTTGAAATTGTGCTATTTTTAGATGCTGTACTAGTTTGTCCTGTAGCTAAACTAGAGGATTTACTAGTTGACGTTACGTCCTGAACATCGTTCTCGTCGTTTCGAGAATTGGCATCTTTATGAGTTTCATTTGTGGTTCGCTCAATTTGCGTTCCTACAGAGGTTGGTGCTACTGTAGTAGTTTGCGATGGTGTTTCCACATCTGTTTGTTCTTTTTCAGTTTTGTTTTCGAATTCCATTTGTGAACTGTCATTTGAACAAGACATGTTATGACTTTCTAAATGGGACGTAGCCTGTTGCGATTTGTGACTACTTGTAGAAGTAGATAAATTCGTCTCCTTATTGTCGTCATTAACATTCTTACCAAAAAATCCTTTCAAAAGCTTATTTGCTATAGGGACAGTCCATGGTAATTCGTTATTAGGTACTATATAAGGTTTACAATTCCGAGGTGATACTTTGACTATTTTCTGTTCTTCCTCGTCAGTTGTCTTAATTCCAGGTAATAATTCTGCAAGTAAAGTTCCAGGGTAGACCTTAGTTATTTTATAAGGTCCATACCATTTTGCTGTGAACTTTTTATGTCTCTTCTTAAAAGTCATTTTCTTAATTAAGATGAGATCATCTATTTTGTATTTAGGCTCGTTTGGTTTACTAGGTTGGTTAGCTTGTTGTAGTATTTGCCATCTAAGCAATTGTCCTTCACAAATTGCTTGCGCTAATTCTGAGTTAGATGCTACTTTACCTATTATATGAAATATAGGTATCCAACTATTGTCAGTATTATTTCCTAAAAATAGTTCTGATGGTTTGACTTTGGTTGTAGTATGGGGTATGTTGTTATAAGCGTGTATAATAAAAGGTATATAACAATCCCATTTCTTTGCGTCTTCTTCAGGTATCCAGGTTTTTAAAGCTAAACCTAAGGTTTTGTTAAAAGCTTCATTTGCTCCATTTGCAAAAGGTGCATAACTTGGTGTTCGCGTTTTGCGAGTATTAAGAATTGAACATAATTCTCTTATTACATTTCCGTCTACATCGGGTCCTGCATCACTATGTAAAAATTGTGGCGCTCCTCTAATAGATATCCAATGTTTAACAAATGCATTGGCTATGTGCGTAGCCTTTTTTGTTAATATTGGTACGGCCATAGCGTATTTACTAAATTCGTCTTCTATAGTAAGTAGATATTGATTTCGTCTAGCTGTCATTGGTAATGGTCCTACTAGATCTATACTAACTTGTTGGTTAACACGGGTCAAATGTCGAAGTTGTTGGAACGGCGGTGGTTTTGTAGTGTCAGGTTTGGAGAACTGACATACTGGGCATGACTTAGTATATGTAGCTATGTCTTGCTCCATTCGAGGCCAATAACAATGTTTCTTCATTAACATTGTTAACTTCTTTCGACCAGCGTGTGCTGATACTAGGTTTCCATGAAAGTGTTGTAATAACAGAGGTCTAAAAACTTCTGGAATTACTGGAACCTGTATATCTGAGTTATCAATTTTAACAAGTAGTTTATTAACTATCTTAAAATTAGGCTTGTCTTTTAGTTTTTGACATTCCTTGTCTACACCTTGAGCTTTGATCAATATGCTATTATTTAGGGTATGGTGTATTAATTGAGTTATGTATATATGTTCTGGGTTAGAGACGATTGATATATCATCATTTACTGATGCTGTAGTTAATAAGACTTTCTCTTCATCTAAAGTCATATCCTTATTAGTGATTAAATCATTAATTTCTTTAAAGGTATATGTTTTACCATGCATTATAGTGTCTGGTAACTTCAATTTATTCCAAATAGGGTTTTGTATATCTTTGTATGAATGTTTCTGTATAGGTCCACATTCATGAGTGCGTGATAAGTAATCACATATTGTCATTACATTTCCTTTTTTAGCAGAAGTATGTTCTATATTAAATGTTAATTCTTCTAAAAGTAAAGAGGCTTTATATTATCTAGTATTTGTATTCTTGAACTTCTTATAAAATATAAGACATTGTGCGTCTGTTCTTAATGTAAAAGTATTTCCAAATAAGTAATACCAAAAATTAGTTATTCCAAATAATATTCCATTCAGCTCTTTTTCAGGTGTTGTTAGTCTCTGTCGTTCGTTGTCATTGAACGTTCTTGATGCATAAGCTATTATTTGTTCATCATCATGTAAGACTCTCTTTCCTTCAAGTTCGTGATAAGAACTTTGTGATAAAACTACTCCTATTCCAAGGCCTGAAGCATCTGTTGTAAGAATAAAATGTTTATTCATATCTGGTAAGGCTAAGGCTGGTGCATTTATTAAAGAATTTTTAAGTTGTTCAAAAGCTTTAGCTTGCTCCTCCCCCCAAGAAAATTCTTGGTTGTGTCCACACACTTTGTATAGGGGAATAGCTATGTCTCCGAATTTTGGAATGAATCGTCTATGAAAATTTATAGCTCCTAAAAATTTTTGAATATCTTTCTTAGTTTTAGGTTCTGGTATCTCTTTTATTGCTTTGACTTTATCTGGATCACAATATAAGTTATTATCTGCTATTATAGCTCCTAACCACTTCATAGGTTCGTTTTTAGGTAAACATAAATGGCATTTGTGGATTCTAAGTTTTAATCCTGCTTGTATTAATTTTTGAAATACTATATCTAGGTGCATTAAATGTTCTTCGAATGTTTTAGAAAAAATTAAAATATCATCAAAAAAGCTAAATGCGAAATTATGGCATCCTTCTAGTACTTTAGACATAAGTCTATTGAAAGTTTGTGGAATTGATTTTGCTCCAAATGGAGATCTTTTCCATTGATATAGATTTCCTAGAGCGTGAAAGGCTGTTTTATGTTTATCTTCTTCTCGTTCTAACTCAATAGCCCAATAAGCATTGGCTAGATCAAGGTTACTTCTATACACTGCGTTACACATATTAGCGTATGACTCTTCAGCGTAGTTAATGGGCCATCTTGGAAAATTAATGGTACACGCATTAACTGCTCTTAAATCTATACACATTCTATATGTGCCGTTGGGCTTACGTACAAAAAGTACATTACTCGCCCAATTGCTTTCACTAGGTTCTATAACTCCTAACTTTAATAGATTGTCTATAGTTTCTCTTACTAACTGTTCATGTTTCTTAGGTATAGGTCTATATTGTTGGTATATTGGTTCAATATCGGGTCTAGTTTCTATTTTATGTTTTACATATGTAGTTAATCCTAAATCAAATTGCGTTTTAGCGTATAACATTTCGTTTTGTGCTAATACGTCTAATAATTTATTTCTTTGCTTAGTATTCAAATGTGGCGTTTCTACATCTTTGTAAGAAACTTCCTTTTCGTCTGTATTTACGTCTATTCCATCTGGTACGGGTAAATGACCATCTTTATCTCCTTCTAAAACTTTAGTAATAGTTGTTTTATCATGAATTAATTCTATTGACTCTTCATTGGCTAATAATACATCATTAGTTAAGTTTTGGTATTCATATCCAATTACTTCGTTTTCTTCAATAGTTAATATATTTGTAGTTAGATTTGTTACTACTAATATAGGTACATTGTCATAACGGGTAAAAATAGGCAAAGCATATGATTCTAGGTGTCTACTGGGCTCAATTAACAAATCTGCTATATCGTTATTGTCTATGTTATTACTATTGGCTTTTATTGACATAGTTTGTTTAGGTGGTATTATATATTTATTATCACTTCTAATAGATTTTCTTTCATGTAAATGAGTAATAGGTACTGTACAAGATTTATCTCCTTTCTGGACTTTCAAATGTCGTCCTTTAATTATGGTTGCTTTATCTAATAAAAAATCTTGTCCTAAAAGAAAACATTTAGGGTTATTTTCTAATATTATAACGGGATGTGTAAAATCTAAAATTCCTATAGTGAAGATTAACTGTAGAACTCCTAACGGTACTAGTTTATGACCAGTGGCCGATACTAAATTTATGTTTATGGGTTGTAGCATTTCTTCAAAATTTGGTATAAGGGCCGAAATAAACTGTCTGTTACAAATTGTCCGTGAAGCACCAGTATCCAAAACAACACTGGTGTTCTTTTTTTTAACGGTTATTTGTATAGACGGTGCTCCTACTGCTATGGGTAAGGCAACATCTGCTTTATCTCGGTCCCTGCTTACAAGTTTTTTGACTTCTTTGGACAATATTTTGCTTCGTGACCTCCCTTATTGCACATAGTACAAGGGAACGTTCTAATAGGTTTTTTACCTAATGGACATTTAGTAGATGTACAGAAGTGGCCGGCTAAACCACATCTGGCACACTCATTAGCATTAACATTAAGTCGTTGTAAGTTAAGAGGGGTATATTTCTTATATCCATCTCGACGTTGTATTTGCATTATACATTGCACGGGCGGTCCCTCATCCTGGGCCAACAAAATTGGCTCCTTCTTATAATTTAACTCTTCGTCTGAATCTGATTCAGATTCTTTTTTATCATTGGCAGACTTATCAGTACTACTTTCTATTTCACCAACTTCGTTAATCCTGTATTTACGTTTTCCTTTTCGTTTATAATTCTTACCTTTGAAACCTTTGAAATTCTTCCAATTACCTTTTCTGAATTTCTTTCTTCTACGTTTGATATACATACGTAATATAGGTTCAATTAATTCATTGTCTGTAGATATTTCTCCTAAGGCATTTATAGAATCTTCTAGATCATCGTTAGTAGATGAATCTTCTTTGGCTTGCATTAGTTCTTTCGAACATGCTCCTAATTCTTGACTAAGAAAGGCTCTTTCTTTCTCAGTGTACTTATTTCTTTTGCCAACATTAAGTTGTTTATCTATCCTGGTTATTTCAGTTATCATCTCTGCATAAGTTAAATCAGGTTCACCACGAGCATTTCTTTGAAGTTCTTCGTCTTTGAAAGCTTGATAATGTTCTATGGGTAAACATCTAATAAAAGTTTGTTTTGCTAATATTAGCTCGTTTCGCAATGCGTCTGCTCCATCATTGCGGGTAGCCATTCTAGCTACACTACGAATTCTAGTATGGAGATGTGAAAATGTTTCTCCAGATTTACGCTTCAATTCTCCTAATTCATAATGTGCATGATCAGAGTTAACTACTCCTCCAAATCTTGACTCTAATTGTTGTACTATTTGAGATAACTTTAAGTTTTCTCTCTTAGCATCTTCTATGGCTATCATAACTTCTCCTCCTGAATGTCTATCAAGAAGTAATATTCCTGCAGCTTCACTTAGATTATAAGTTGTTATTGTATCCATGACTCTTTGTAACCAATAAAGACATGGAATTCTGTCTTTACTTTTATGGTCGCTGTCATATTTACCATTAAAAGTAGGGATACTATAAGTTTTGCTATCAGGTAATGTAGTTAGGTCTCCATAGTTAGTAGGCACTCTAGTAAATAGGGGTGCACTACGCTCTCTTTTAGCTAATTCTGCTCCTTGTTCTTGTTTAGCTATCAACTCTTTAAGAGTATTTCTTTTAGAAATAAGAGTGGCTTTAGAAACAGTATCTGTAGTTGTAGATATTAATACTTCTAGGACTGCTAACTGCGTTTTTAATCCTTCAGTTTGTAACTCTAACGGAGTTAGATTTGAGTCTCCACTACTCATGTTGAATATAGAAGAACTATTAGGCAAACTGTTAATAGGTACAGAATTAGAAGTAGAATTATTATTATCTGACTGATTACTACCTTCCTTAAATTCTTCTCTCTGTTGCGACTGTTCAGAATTTCTTGGCTGCAATTGCTCAAGTTGTTCTGCTTCAAGGGTCGGATCTGATTCGGAACTGTCTGCAAGTTCGAACAAAGTACTTTCTGCGGATGTGAACAAATCAGGTTCACTAGAGCTAGATTCACGATCTTCTCTACGAACAGAATGTGTTGTATCTGTCCTACTATCGGTACTTGGATTATTATCCGTTTCCACAGGTTGGTCTCTATTTGAGTTACTGGGGTTCGATAAATTTTCTGTATTTGGTGGTTTTGGATTACTGTCAGAATTACTACTAGTGGTATCGTTTTTTCTTTCTTTACTACTCTTCTTAGTTTGTTCTTTATCGGTACTCCTAACTGTCTTAGATCCTCTATCAATAGGGGTAGAAGTATTCGTGGGGCCTGAAGCTCCTCTTCCGAATCCTCCTGTATTTGATCCAGTATTTACTGTACTAGAATCTAAGGCTGGGCTAGGCGGTACTCCTGAATCTCTAGGGCGTCCTCTGCCCCTAGTTGGTTGTTTGTCAGGCGCGTTTGCGCTCTTTTTATTTTTGTCAGAAATGTTGTTAAAATATTATTATTATTAGGTGTTAGATTATTTCTAGCTATAGGTTAGTTTAATAAAATTATAGATAGAGAAGGACTGTAAGCCAGCGGGCTTCTTTAGAACACAGCTACGAAGATATTTACTACGTACGGTCCTGGGTGGCAACAACTCTTGTAGGGCAAGTCGGCAGAACCAATCGCTCCGGCGGCGGACCGAGTC
>JAOXNJ010077404.1:0-10349 GCA_028566655.1 Metis holothuriae
GAAGTGAGCGTCGACCTGCCCTTGTGCAAGGACGACAGTATTAAGGCGGTGTTTGGCGACTCTTCCTTGCTGGAGAGCTTCCAGACGCAGCTGACGCGATTCTTTTGCGACCGCGTCAAGCCCATCATGGCCCACATGGTGGACAGAGCGACATCTGAGCACCTTTTGTTGGCTTTGCTGAAGCAGAGCGAGATTGGCGACTCGCAGCTCAAAATGGCTTCACTCATGGGCGTTAACAAACTGGTCGATCTCCATGGCATTCCATACAACAGACATACTACTTTGAGGCTGTACGACACGCTCTTTGCAATGGCGACGCTGTTGAGTGACAATGAACACAGCGAAGTGGTGAAGGAGGCCATTTGGAAATTGGACACGGAGGCCATTTTGTCCGAATGCATTGAGAGTGTCTTGACCAAGACAAAGCAAGAATCCAAAGAAGAGTTCAAATCCTTGGCAAAAATTGTTATCGACTTCTGGGAGCGTGTTCTGCAACCAGGAGAGGACAACGTTATCCAAATTGAGCGCCTCAGCGGTAGGAACTTTTGCTAGGCGTGAAGCAATAATTCGGAATGTTTTGGAGGTACAATTTAATTCCTATTTTTGTCTAGATGGTCTTCGAGAGGCGTTAAATGACGCTTTGGTTTTAAGCATTGAGCATTTGGATTCTACTGAGTTGAGCTTCTTGAGACGCATCGTTTTCCATGATGCAAGGCTCAGCGAGTCCATTGTAGCTAAGCTCGTCACCATGGAAGTCAGTGACACGTAAGTAACAATCATCTAAATAATGTCTTTATTCGATACACTCCGACGCGAGTTTTCAAAAATGATGAAAAAAGGCGAATAGGATACGTCAAGTCGTTGTGGTCTCGGTTGATGGAACAGTCATAATCTTGGTGGTTGCTTTCAAGTCTTTTTCTTCCACTGTAAGGCTGGCTGGAGAAAATTCTGCCCCAACTAGACTCACTGTCTCGTTAAGCTCATTTGGAGACAGTTGAGGAGGGCGCAAATTTCAAATTTTCGAAAAAAATTTGAAATTTGTGAAAGGGGCTACAATGTCGTTTCCTTTTTGTGTTTCCTTCAACCAAGACTGACTGACTACATGACTGCAATTTTAGTAATCTGAAGTTTCAAGATGATATTTTAACAATTTCTTTAAATTGCCATTTACGAGTGTATTTCTAATAAAGGTTTTGTTTGTATTGTTAGTTCTGATGCCGAGATGTGGACTTTAAGTCCAATCTGGAAGTCAGCCCTGGATAATATGGAGAATCTTTTGCGTCAAGACGAACTATTATTACCCAATTTGGCTATATATCTAAAAGTAGGATGCTTGATCAAATCTGACAACAAACACAGTGTAGGTTCGAGATTCTTACCCGCTTCCCTAGTCACAGAGACGAGTCAGCGTTTTCTCGAAGAGCTTCTCAAGGCATCCACTCTAGAGTTGGGCAATGTATTCTATTCAGTCACGTCTCTTGCTTCGGATCTCTTAAGTGTTCAACCAGAGAAAAAAACGTTTCCTTTGGCAATTGCTCTGGTCACGATGCCATTTATGGATGGTGAAAATGGAGCATTACTCGACCTCAAAGTGCCTAAGCAAGTTTCAAAGGTCTTGGTGGAGAAAAGTGGCCTCTGGAAGAAAAGCAAGATGACTTTCAGATCAATAAGGCAATGCGCAAAGCTCTTAAGCGGTTGCCCCAATGAAATCTGTCCGAAATGGAGACTGCAGATTTATCAGCGACTTTGGATCGAAATTGAGGATGATCAAAAAGTGAACCGTCAAAGCTTGCTCGAGTTTCTTCCCAAATTTCTCTGTACCATCTCTCGAGTCAATGCAGTTGCTCTAATAAAGAGAGTAGCAAATCAAGTGTTTGAAGCTCCAGACACATCTCTTCTCAGAGGCTTTGCCAAGGTGTCGGGCAACGTGGTTTGCGTTCTTTCGGGCGACGCGAGGTGAATTCTTTGAGAATATTTTTCTTTTAAATTAATGCTTATTTTCTTTTAAATTCGTTTGTTAATTTGCCTTTTTTCTTTTTGCTCAGCCCTGGAACATCGCATTCACCCTCTATTCTCTGTCGTCGTTGCGACGAATCCAATCGTTCATTGCAGCCCCACCGCCTTGTATCGTTGGGAGATATTGAACCATTGCTGAAGTTAGTTGGTTGTCACGATGACATCGACTTCAAAACAACATTAACAAGCTCGCTTCTCAAGCCGTTGTCAAACCACGTGGGCTTCGATCGGTCTTTGGCAACACTTTGGATGACATTCTATGAGCAGATACCTACTTTCAATAGTGCCTCAGAGAACCGACATGCGTCGGCTTTTATTAACGCTTTATGCTCGCAAATTGACTGCATTGTCAAGCCAGCTTTTGCCAGAGACGAGGAGAGTCATACAAGTGTTAACGGATGGCTTCATCAAAAGAGTGCGTGTGACACTGTGATATCGTTTATAGAGGAAGCATCAAAGGGCCTTGATAAAAGACCCAAAGCCAGTATTGATATTCTGGTTCGAATTTTGATTAGTTTGTGTCGCACTAATGTCAAGTTTCTTCATCAACGGGTTGTCTTGATGCTGTTTCGGTTGCTGCTTCAACCCCACTGTTTTGTGCATGTTGTAAGCTTGGCTAAAGACATCTTGTTGAGCCAAGGCTTGAGACGATACAAGAGTGCCATGATGCAGCAGTTGGCCACCGAAATGAGTCTTTCTAAGGATCCTACCATCGTCTTCAAAAGTTTTCTGGCATTGATTGAGGATCTGACCAATGTGGAGAGTTTAATGTCAAAGCTTCTCAATCACCTTGTCGTCCACCTTTTCCTCTTCGGCATGAGAAACAACAAAGATGACAAAGTTGGCAATCGGCGATGGAGAGCGATAAGCTGTGTTGCGGCTCTTATGAAAGTGCCAAAATGGCCCACTCTACTGTTAGAGGGCTTCCACGTCGTCTTACCACTTCTCGTCATCAATACCAAGTAGGATAAGATAATATGCAATTCAATATAAGAAAATTTTATTCTTTTTTTGGTTTAAGGAATGACCGGGAGTACCGAGAATGCGTGGACTGGCTGGAGCGTGAGTTGAACATCTCATTCGGTCAAATCGTATCGACGTGCCGACAGAAGTTGACAATAGAAATACTCGAGCAATTTCATTGTTACGAAAAGCAAATGATTCAACTTCTGCAATGGGTCGTTGTAAATGACAAAGGCTCCGTTAGTCGATCAGATGTCACCAAAGACGAAATTGTAATTTTATAATTTTAACCTCTGAAAACGCGCTTCTAATGCTTCTCTAAATATTTTGTTATGCATTTTTCAGATTGCGTACGTGGCTCCAAAACTACTTGGTGTTTTAGGCCACTTTGACCAACGTCTCTCGAACTCTTACGCTTCAAAGGAAAGCAAGCTTCGCGTTCTGCTCTCCCTTCAGCAACTGATTCGCTTCATGGGACCGAGTGGCATTTCTGATGTCAAGCATAAAATTATGTCAGCTCTGAGAGGGGCTAGAGCCAAGTCCCAGGGAGATCAAGACGTTTTGAGTGCAATTATCGATGCTTGGGACGCATTTGTCAAAACAATCAGCACTTCAAAAGATGTGCTTCTTGGGCCCATTTTGCCTGAGGTTTTGGCCAGTCTCGTGGATACTTTACATGGGGAAAATTGCACGAGAGATGGGAAACGTGTGGTGAAGATAGTCAAGTTCGCCGTCATAGACAACTCTTCTACAGTGCAGTCATACTTTCCTTTCATTCACTTTTTACCCGAGACGGATGAATTATCGGCTGTGAACAGCTTTATTCGGAAGAAGAGTAGCATCGATGGAAGCACCGAATTCAAGAACGTGCTTCAATTCGTAATGAACTCACTGAACAACGAAAACTTAGAAGTCAAAATTCACACCCTCAGGAAGCTGAAACAGGTGAGGCGAGTAACAGTTAGGTTCGTCATTTGGGTTACCATACCTTTAAAAGTGTTCTAAATGATGAATTATTTCTTTTTTGGTCCAAAGTTGCTGAGATTCAACCAAGGCAAGATGCAAGGTCTGATGTTCATGAGAGAGCGTTGTGACCCCATCGTCACGAGCGTAACGTCAGGACTGTTTAATCACCTGAAAGATTTCACGTCAACAGAGGTGACAGCATTAGCATCTCAGTGTCTTGGTTTTATTGGCGCTATTGACCCTGGTCGTTTGGATACAAGCATCAATGTTTGTCAAAGCTGGCAAATTTGCTTTTCTCCTGAAGAGGCTTCCTTCGGATCCAGCCTGCTCTGCAGACTCATCAAGGCTTACTTGTCAGCCCTCGGATCCTCAGAGGCTGACGCCTGTGCCTTTAGCATCCAAGAAGTGCTAAAGTGTTATAATATCACTCATGTCCGCAGCAGATCTGAAGCGTGGACAAGCATCTCGGAGCCCTTCAGAGAGGTGGCGGCTCCCTTCTTCACTTCCCTTTACGTGACCGACTTCAAAATTCCAGATCATAAGCCAACATCCAAAACTGTATTCGAGGAGGCCAGCGAGTACCACGAATGGCTTTTTAAGTGGTATCTAAAGTTGTGCGGTCAGTTGAGCGAAAGTGATAAGAGCAGAAGCGTCTTTGTGGCTTGTCTGGCTTGCGTCAAGAAAGATGTCAAGGTGGCAGAGTTTCTCATCCCCTACATCATTAGTGAGTAACAATGAACAGTTGTCGACAGGAATATTTTTCCATTCCTTCAATTTCGGAATTTCACAACGTAATTTTCCGTTCTGCTTTTTTGCAGTGAGCGTATTGTTAAGTGGTGACGCTGCCGCGCGATCACGCATTCACGTTGAAATTGAGCGCATAATAGACGCCGAAGCCTCCAGTTCTACAAACACTCAGAGCGCTGGAGACACGATGATGTTCAATTCAGCTAGCAAATCAACCCAGCACGTTCAATTGGAACGATTGGCAATGCACACCGTCTTCGCCATAATGGATCATATGAACAAATGGCTCAGAGAGAAAACTCAGCGTTTACTTCAGTCTCAATCGTCCTCCTTCAGCAGCAATAGTTCGAGAAAAAGCAAGGATGTGTCGACTGTAGATGAAGATTTCAACCTTATCAACAAATTTGTGCACTCAGTGTGTCAGCGTAAACTTGCCAACGCCAGCTTCCATTGTCAGTCGTATGCTCGCAGTCTGCTGCATTTAGAGCAGCATTTGCGTTCCAAAGCCGAGCTCAGTTGCGACGACCTCTTTTTACTGCAAGCAACTCACGCAGCATTAATAAGCGATGGCAACAGCGATTACGTCGTTGGCGTTTCAGCACTGCGAAAGGCGGCACCTAAACTCAACGAAAGACTACTTGAAAACCTTGCTCTTAATCGATATCAGGTAACCATTCTAGATACTCATATATTAGTCTTATTTTTACTAAATATTTTGAACCTCGCCTTTCATAGGACGCATTGGCCTGTTATACGGGTTTGACATCAAACGGCAGCAATGAAGACGGCAATGACGACAAGCTTTTGGGCATGGTTCGTTGTTGTCTTGAGACCGATCAGCCTTTGGTGGCGTCTGCTTTATCTAGCGCAAATCAAAACCAAGCATTAAAGGCAAAGTTGAGGCCATTGCAGCTTCAAGCAGCTTGGGAACTTGAGCAATGGGGCGCCATCGACGAAATGTTGAGCACAAATAAGGACAGTGAAAAAAGTTTGAAGACCGGGTGGGAGACACTTTTTGCCTCACTAATGCTTGACCTGAAACAAAAGCAGAGAAGCAAGTTCAACGAAGACATGGAATCAGCTCACAAATTTGTGGCGGGTCACTTGGGCGCCGCTGCGATGGAACAGGGTCCCTACAGAAGAGCTTATAGTCCACATGTGGTCAGACTACAGATCTTAAATGAAATGCAAATATGGGCCGACCACATGCTCTTCAGGTATAAAATTAAGGTGTATTTCATTAACTGCTTAAAATCTGAACTCCCGAAAATGCTAACACAAATTGTTTGGTTGCAGTCCCAGCAAGGAGACGAGTATGATGCAGCAAGAGGTCGATGAGTTGCTGGCAATTTGGCACACGCGTTCAAACTTCTCTCAGGAGCACTTGGAGGCCGTACAAAAGACCAGAAGAGCCTTGTTGAAACTTTCGTTGGAAACGTCGTCTCAGTTGGAGTCACGACTGAAGTCGCAACTGTCAATGTCTTGGCTGGAGACTTCGAAGGCCGCCAGAAGGAGCCTTCAGTACGACAAGGCCTACAGCTCGTTGCTTAGAGTAGAACAGAGCGCTGGGCACAGTAAAAGCCTGCATGTGGAAGTGTTGCTGGAGCGAGCAAAACTTTTGTGGTCGCGCGATCTGAAGCAAGAAGCAATCGTCGAGTTGCGTAGAGGCGTCACTACACACTTTGGCTGGGCTAAAACGGTGGAGATGACCAAAGCTAACATAAAAACTCAAAGCAGTGATGAGGTCAAATTGTGTGGGAAGGTGAAATTACTGCTGACGCGTTATTTGGACGATTCGGGCAATGCTAAGGCCGACTCTTTGCCAGTGTGTTACAGTGAGGCTAGAGCACTGAACTCCAAATCAGAAGATGCTTGTTACTTTAGTGCAAAGTTTTACGACAAGATTGTTGGCAAGATGTACGAGGTGGAGCAATTAGACACCAAAGGAGACATGGTTAGTCACGTGGTCAGCAACTACAGTCGATCTCTCTTGTATGGCTGCAGAAACATTGACCAGTCATTGCCAAGAATGCTGTCTCTGTGGTTAGATTTCGGAGCCAGAGTCGCTGTTGTGAGCGACCACAAAGTCAAGACCGACATGGAGAACAGGTAAAGAACGCTAATTTCATTTATTTGTATTTGTTCCGACATTTATTTTGTTCTTGTTCCATCTAGTTTGAAACGAATGAACGAGATTATCAGTCGGTTCACATCCCATTGCCCGGCATACTTTTTACTTCTGGTGATTCCTCAATTGACTTCCCGGATTCTTCACCCAAATCCTACGGTGTTCGGAATACTTAGTCAGATGTTGATAAAAGCTTTCATCTCCTACCCCAAGCAAACCTTCTGGCACATTGTATCGTTAGTGAAATCCTCGGTCAAGCAAAGACGGAACAGAGCCAAAGAAATTTTGCAAAAAGTGTCTGCGAGTGAGCCGGAGCTAAAAGAATTTGTTGACCAAGGTTTGCTCTTAGCCGACGCTCTCATCCAACTAGCCGAATGTGAGGTCAGACCAGGAGTGCATCAAGTGTCTAAAGTAGCTCCAGCATTGAAGCAGCTTTTAAGCAAACTCAACCATTGCTCCGTCCCCAACACGAGGAACACTCAAGTGCTTCTGCCCACTGAGGAGGCCGATAGGGCCACGCACAATCCCTTTGAGGGCCAAGTGGCCACTATTGTTGGCGTTGAGAACGAGATCGTTGTGATGCGGTCCATGATTTGTCCTAAGAAGGTGATCTTCCGGGGCAGCGATGGTCAAAAGCACCCGTTTTTGTGCAAGCCAAAGGATGATTTGCGACGTGATTGCAGGCTAATGGATGTGAACAACTTGCTCAACAAGATCTTCATGAGAGACCAACAGGCTCGCAAAAGGGATCTGCGGATCAGAACTTACGTAGGCTCCAACTGTTAATATATTTTAATTAGCATGACTGTAATGTAAAGTGTCCTTGCTTTATTCAAGCACGTGGTGCCGTTGAACGAGACGAGTGGCATAATCGAATGGGTTCCCAATCTGGAAGCCATAAGACCCATTTTGAACAAGCAATACCGTAATCGCTTTGGCAGCAATCCGGTGACCAAGAGTGAGATGGAAGAGTATCAAAGAGCCCAAAACGATCGCAATGACCCGGAAGAGAACAGAAGAAGTTACAATATATTGTTGAAGAAGCATCCATCCATATTTGGCGAATGGTTTATTCAGAACTATCCCGATCCTCACACCTGGTATCTGGCCAGACTCGCTTTCACCAGAACCACTGCTGTCATGTCCATGGTTGGGTTTCTCCTGGGGCTTGGAGACAGACACCTTGAGAATATCGTGAGATCAAATCACTAAAGAACAACGCAATCTTCATAGAAGAAATTTTACTTATCTCAAAATTCTTCCTTATTTGCTTAGATGGTGGATGTGTCCAGCGGCGACACGGTCCACGTGGACCTGAATTGTCTGTTCAACAAGGGCGATGAGTTAAAGGTGCCTGAGGTGGTGCCATTCCGTCTGACACACAACATGGTGCATGCCATGGGTCCAACCGGCTTCGAGGGTCCCTTCAGAGTGGCCTGCGAAGTGAGTCTGGGTCTGATGAGGGCCCAGATGGACGTCTTGATGTCGGCCCTGCGTCCGTTTTACTTCGACCCGCTCGTCGACTGGCTGGCCACGCCGGGGTCGAGGGCCGAGCGACGTCGGAATGCTGCGCAGACCACTGATAATAGCGGCGAAAGTGTCAACCAAAAGGCTGTGGAGACGCTATTGGCAATTCAGAAGAGACTCGACGGCCACGTCGGCTATAGTAGCAAGAGGAATGCCAACAACAAAAACGATAAGATGAACAAGCCCCTCTCTGTGGCCGGCCAAGTCAATTACCTCATCGAGGAAGCCACCTCGCACGATAATCTCTCTCAAATGTATCTCGGATGGGCTGCTTATTTGTAATACTGCCCAGTCTTGTTTATTTCTTGAAATAATTTTCGAATCCTTTTCACAGCTAAAAGATTGGTAAAAAATGTTTCAGTTAACTGAAGTCAAACAAAATTGCTGTGTGTGATTTAAAAGTCGTTGACTTTATAAAGTGTTTGAGGATAACAAGAGACCCCAAAAAGATGTTCTTGTAAAGTGTGGAATGCCTCATCTCTCCCATAAAATTGGCTTACGGTTCGAATTCGGACAGTGGGCGTTAGTGCTGTCAGCAACTCTTATGTTAATGTGTGAGTTTACATGTCAGCAGGAAGCGATTGTTGGCTTTGGAGGAGGGAATTCGTCCCTGATTTATACTATTCGTTTGCCCTAGCCCGCCCTTTTTGGACATACCTAAGGCCACATGACGATTGCCTCTTACAATCAATCTGATTCCGAGTATTGTACCTAGTATGTATATATTGTGTTTGTCACTGGAGCAGAAAGATTGATGGTTGCGCTCCCAAGGCGCCATTTCTCACGCCCCAGCAAAGTCGACCCCAGTTGACCTTCGTCGTCTCTTGCCC
Organism: Metis holothuriae; assembly: GCA_028566655.1. Classification (NCBI taxonomy): domain Eukaryota; kingdom Metazoa; phylum Arthropoda; class Copepoda; order Harpacticoida; family Metidae; genus Metis; species Metis holothuriae. The sequence continues at coordinate 9,178 of JAOXNJ010077404.1, forward strand.
CAGGCCCCCTCGTTGCTCTGACCTCTCCAGAAGGAAGCCCCAAGGCCACTCTCGCATCTCGGGTCAAGATTGCTCGACCTTGAACAGCTACACAGTCGACAACAGTGAAGATTCCTCGGCCCGCCTCACAAGATCGGGCCTGCGCTCCAGCTTTGGGTGAGTATAAAAGGCTGTCCTAAGGCTCATTGGGCATCACTCACTTCTTCTTCTCTTTTGAGTCAAGTGTCCTAAGATAACTGAAGCAATTATGATGCAGAAGGCTTTGATCGTGGCTTCCCTGGCCGCCGTGTGCCTGGCCCAGAGCGCCGACAACCCCTACGACTTCAGCTACCAGTTCCCCATGGACTACGACCTCATCCTGAGCCAGCCCGTCAGCGCCGTGTTCAGCTGCCAGGGCAGGCCCTACGGCTACTACGCGGACGTGGCCAACAACTGCCAGATCTTCCACGTGTGCTGGCCCATCGAGGACGACTTCGGCGCCATCATCAACACCGCCGCCTGGTCCTTCGTCTGCGGCAACCAGACCATCTTCGACCAGCAGACCCTCACCTGCAACCACCCCGAGGACTCGCTGCCCTGCGACCAGGCCGAGTCCTTCTACGGCCTCGTCGAGTTCGGCAGGATCCCCAACCAGTTCTAACCACTTTAATCACTTAATGACTGGTAATCACTTAATTAATGGCTAGAAGCAAAATTGGATGAGTCAGGGATCCGAGCCGGTGTCCGTGACACTTGGGAAGCAATTCCTGCCTCCTCTTGATCTACTTTTCATATCAACTTTATTACTACATATTACTTCCACTATGTACTACTGCTGTCAATGCTTTGCAGTTTGTATCTATGTGGTTTTGTATCTCTAAATTATTATTATTATTAACGTTATTACTACGTTTTGTTGAGCTCTGGAATCGATCAATAAATGGAAACGAATGGCATTCCATCTTTGTGCTCAATCGACGTTAATATTTCCTCATCTGTTATCCGCATTCTCCTTCTCAGAAGATTCTTTAATGAAGCATTACACAAGATTGTGTAGGAGTTGACATTGTGGCGTCGCTCTGATTCAAGGCCGAGCATCATCAATGTTAGGATTTACGAGAAACATCATGCACTACAATCGATCCTCCCACACTCACTTCTTCCTTTCCACGAATATTGTCATCATCATTATT
>JAOXNJ010077515.1:0-12169 GCA_028566655.1 Metis holothuriae
CAGTTTAACGAATAATCTCGATTTAACGAATTTTTTGATGCTGACGAAAAAATTCGTTAAATCGAGATTCGACTGTACCAATATTATTCCCTTTTATTTCTACAGACAGTGTTTTCATTGCCATAATGAATCCAAGCTCCCCTGAGAGACTTCTAAGTACATATTACTGTTAGTAAGAAAGTGCAGTAAATAATCTTACTATGTGTAGAGAGAAAGGTGTCGGTTTCTGACTGGGACATTGACGGTTTGGCTCCATCTGCTTTCTCGTTTGGGCTTCAGACAGACGTAGTAACTTTCAACTCCCGTTCAATTGGGTGCGATGGGCGATCTGGTGCACTTCCTGGTGGAGGGCTTGGCTCTGGCCCTGGTCTGCGTGTTGGGGGTGGCCGCCAACTCCGTCAGCAGCTGGGTCTTGCTCACCTCCAGAGAGCTCGATCTGTCGCCCACCTTTGTCCGCATCCTAGGTGATTGTGTCATTGATTGATTGATTGATTGATTGATCAGTAGGGAATTGCAGTTAAGTGTAGGATTGATTGATTGATTGGCTGATTGGTAAGGAAGCTTTAGTGTGGGATTGATTGATATACCTATTGATCAGTAGGGAATTGCAGTTGAGTGTGGGATTGATTGATTGATTGGCTGATTGGTGGGGAAGCTTTAGTGTGGGATTGATTGATTCATCGATTGATTGATGAGATTGTTGGCCGTGGTTCTGATTGCTTCTGCAATAATTGTACCTACATGGATGTAGTGGTACAAGTGTAATTGCTTCTTATACGTCTTATGCTGTATACAGTGATTGTACTCTTTTTTTTACTTATTCTGTAAAGTGTAGATCTGTAGACGGCCTATGCTATTAGCTATTAATAGAAGTCCATTACAACCGTATTTGTTACTAGGAGTAATAAAGGCTGACACGTATTTGGTTGATGTCTTCTTCTAAATTTGGCTCCCTTTTTAAGTTCTTTTTTATCCTGACTTAGTCTTCTTTTTGGTATTTAAACCAAAGGAGTTGTTGCACTTAAGAAATTTTGTTGGTACATACATTCAATTTGTAAATTGGAGATGAGCAATAAAAGAATAATTACGACCACCAAAACCTGACTGTGGGGTCAATGTACTCTGATTTACATATTAGAGCACTAGGGTCAAAAATATAACTTTTTACTTTCTTGAAATGTTCTTTTAATGTATTTTTTTCAAAATAGTTGCTCTGATGTGCTACGACTCGGTGTTCCTGTTCGGGTTGCTGACGGTGTTCTGCTTCCCCAAGCTGCTCTCCGACTCCTACAACACTGAGCTCTTCCCCATCATCGTCCCTCTCATGCTCCCCGTCATCCAGATCGCCCTCACAGGTCATAAACAAACAATTAACCTTTTTTAAACATTTCTCTATACAAAATGTATGTACTTTGTATTATTAGTCAAAGTAATCTAATCTCTGATTGCATCCCTTATTCTCGTCTATCTCGTTAACCCACTTACTTCCCTTCATCATCGTCATCCATCTCCTTCTTTATTAATGCAACTCTTCTTCCAATATTGCGTCGCCAAAGGAATGTCGTAGTAAGTAGAAAGTAATGGTGATTCTCCCTTGGGAGTCTTTAAAGAACCACATTACTGATTATTCTGGGATCTCTCACAGTGTTTGCTGTCAAAAACAACTTGGCCCACATCAATTACGAGTACAGTCGAATCTCGATTTAACGAATCTCAGTTTAACAAATAATCTCAATTTAACAAATTTTTTGCTGATGACAGACTTTTTATTTAGTAAAATCACTCACTTTAACGAATTTTCGTTCTGCAAAAGTTACTAAATAAATCTCAGTTTAACGCATTTTTTTCTCTTGAAATTGAAGTTGTTATGTAGTAGGTGTTGGCGGGAAGGAAATCCTTATTTATAAGTTATTTTGCTTATTTAGTACGTTAAACTGAGATTTTAGTCAGTTTAACGAATGATTTGGTGCTGACAAAAAAATTCGTTAAATCGAGATTCGACTGTACTAGGTTCTACTAAATAGGTACTAATAAATAGGTCTAAACAATCCCTTTTCCCCTTAATTTCAGTCCGTTTTTGGAAGGTTGTTAGGTGATTAATCCAGCCTAATTGGGTCCTAATTGCGTCCTAATTGCCTCCTTGGAGTGGAAAAAAGAACTTATTTAGTGTACTTTTAGTATAACAGTATACTTGTATTACAGTAATTTCTGTGTACGAACTTCTATTTAAGTGGAAAGCTATTCAGAGCATGATTGCTTCCTCTTAATGGATCGAGAGAGAAAGGTTTGATTGAATGTAAACAGCATAGGTAGATGGGAAAGTAAGATAAAAGTGCTTCGAAGTGGTGTAATAATGACGTCATCTTTAATGTTTAGGGCTTGAAATTTTTGCAATTTTTTGGTGAATGGGACCCAAACTGCAACTCATCCATCACATGAGACGTGACGTGCCAAGGCCGATCACACTGGCCATTCTTTATTCAACATCATTTGTCAAATGTCGGTCTCCTTTTTTTTAGTAATGTGTTACAAATACAAGTACAAATTGCTCTTTTTTTTTAGTGTTTGAGCCACCAGAAAAAAACCAACTAATTATTGCTTCCATTTCGAAAAAGAATGAAATAAAGTAAGTGTGACCTTAAGATGATACAGAGAAGGTCACATATATGTAGTGTCATCAAAAATAAGCATGATTTCATTTTCATTCTGGTCGAAAACAAGTGTTCAAAACAGGATCCTTTCATTAGATGAAAACATGGTTTAGGGAAAATTGGAAAACATGGTTTATGGAAAATTGAAAAGAACTTCAATATTCCCAAGGTTTCTCCATCTAATAATCAATCAATCAATCAATCAATCAATGATTGATTGCTTTGTCGATAGGCTCGGTGTACATGACGATGTCGGTGAGCGTGGAGCGTTACTTGTCTCTGCGCACGGCGCTGGCGCGCATCCTGGACGGGGAGACGAGCAACGTCAGGAGGAACACGGCCGTCGACCTGGCCTCCAACAGGTCCGTCACCCCCTTGCCCAGCGCCAGGTACATGCAACAGCAAATTCTCTTTAAAAAATTTAATTTTTTGTACATAAACATGTAAAATTTGCCTCTTTTTTTACTTCTTTTCGTCTTCTTCTTCTTCTTTACTTCTCTTTTTTTGTACATAAATCTTTAAAATTTGCTCTTTTTTACTTCTTTTTTTACTTCTTTTTTTTACTTCTTTTCTTCTTCTTCTTCTTTACTTCTCTTTTTTTGTACATAAATCTTTAAACTTTGCTCTTTTTTACTTCTTTTTTTACTTCTTTTTTTACTTCTTCTTCTTTACTTCTTCCACTAGGTACATACAGTACAGTATGTATTGTACCAGACAATATAAAATGTTATGTGTTGCCTGTTTTATAACTGTCTGAGGTGCAAACTTTCGTGGCTGCTCATCGCCTCCTCCGTCTGTCACTTTATGGTGAGCTCACAAGTTGGACGAGCCACAAATAAGTTTTTTGGTCCAGGCAATCAGGAGAGGCACGTACGTACCAATATTGGCTGCTATATAAACAAACTTGTATTTTTCAGTGTGTTTTACTAGAACTTTGATTTCATCTAAACAGTCTTTTACTACTAATAGTATAGGTACACTTTTTGTTATTTTATTACGGTGACTGGTTTCGAAACCGTCCCAATTGGGTCTGACCTTTGGCTACGTTAGAGTCACAAAACGAGGTTTCAACTTTCACAATGATTATCCAATGCTTGCTGTACTTTCATTTCATTAGATATGATAAGTTAGTGAATATTAACTTTTTCCCTCAAAAATTCTTTCTTTTTATTGGAGTTTTTTCTGTCTTTCTATGTAATGTTACGCACAAAAGTAATATTAAGGCATGACAGAAGGATGATTAATTACATTTTGGAGGTATGTAATTCAAAATGGCTTGGAAAGAGTTCCAAATGAGTTCTTTGAATTGACACAATAGTCCTTAATCATGAACAACTTGTATAATAAGGTTACATTAGGCCCCAAATTAAACGCTGACCTTAATTAGAGTTTGCAAGAACTGTCGACAATTGTTGCACCAGCCACCAAATAGTTTAGAGTGCAACGACTGAGTTTGACAGCTGAATGTGTCAAACTTACAGTGGCGGACAGCTGTTCGTGTAAACCACGATTTTTATTGTAGTAAAGTTATTTTTTATTGAAAAATGTGTTTAGTATTTGCTGATTGGAAGAGCTCAAGAAAATGTTTAAGCATGTCATATTGAAAAGTAAAATTCCTAATTTAACTGGTCACATATCCACTTGCTGGTCACAGGAACCTCTGGTGGCGCGCCACCATAATGTAATAACTAGACCACTGTAAAAATTTTTTGGCATTTTTTTTTATTTCAAATTTTGTGAAATTTTTAATAATTTTTGAATTTTTAAACAAGGTAAAATTTTGTTAAACTTTTGATAATTTTAAAATTTTGGAAAAATGGAAAAATTTTGTCAGAAGATGGCAAAGTTTTTGAAACATTTTCACCTTTTAAAAATGAGCATAAAAAGCATTTTTCTGCTCCAAAATGGGCCAAATTTTCTTATAGTTATATTTTTGAAATGTTTAAAAAAATTTTATCAAAGCAGTTCAAATATTTTTTTTCATTTTTCAAATATTGTTAAAAAGTCTATTAGGAGGCTGGGGCTCGGCTTGTTTAGCTCGCACTCGAGGCAACATTTTGCCAGCTTATCCAGCTCGCGAGCTCAACCCTCAGCTCACAAGCTAAACGAGCCAATAAAGTGGCCCAAAAAGATTATTTATTGCTTAAATTTGACAACAATTTCAGTAACAATGATCGCAAAATGAGTCATTAACTCCTTTTTTTCTTTACTTTATGAAAGTCAAGAGAAGTCATCAAAATTGAACGACTGTGATTCAACAACAATTAAGACAACTTTTTTCATGATATATCAGTCTTTTATCTTAATAAGCCAGCTTGCGAGCCAGCTCAAACTGGCTTCAGCCCAAATTTTGCAGCTCGGGCTCGCGCAAGCCACGAGATTTTTTGGCTCACTCCACCACTAATTTAAGCTTGGGGCACACCCCAACCCTGGACCACCTGAATCACTTTCCGCCACCCTTACCACTACTATATCTGTTACTCTTAATAAATAACGTCGGAATTAGTAGTTTATGAAGCTTTTAAGGAAGGAAAAGGTGCTTAAAGTTTTTATTTGCGCCTCACATGTTATTTTTAAGTGAATTGAAAAAATTTTCTTTGCAACTTTTAGATCTAAAATTTAGAATTTAAGAGGCTTTAAATTCGACTTTACATATAAGCACATTACATTTAAAGTATTTATTTGGACTTTTTTAAGACAAGTACGAGTATTTAAGATGAATTAAAAGCATATATCTGCGAGTTTTTTAGATGAATTAAAAGCATCTATCTGCGACTTTTTAGATAAATTGAAAGGATTTAATATGGATTTCTGAGACAAATTAAGAGCATTTACAGACTATAGACCAATCCCGCATTACGGTAATGCGGTCGCGCTACGGTTGTGCATTTGAAATTTTTTTTTCAAAAAATTAATTTTTCCGACTTTTTTCCCGCGGTCTAAAATCACGCACAGGAGCGCCGCATGGATCTGTGTGACCAGGCGCGTCGCGCGCCGTGCAGTGCGTGGATCGCGCGCCACACTAATGAGGAGAAATGTTTTTTGTCTTTACAAACAAATATTTTAATAAAGAGGCATCGTAATTTATATCAATAGAAAGACGAATTTCTAAGCTTTCGTTTCATATCCAAAAATATGTGTTTTTCTGCAATTTTATACGTGTAATTCGTTGGTTTATATGAACAGCTGTCCGCCACTGTAAGTAATTCAATGAACTGAACAATGAAGAACAAAATTGAGCGGATATGGATTAATAGTTTTATTGATGTATCAGACCTTCATTTCGATGTTGACTTGGTGACTTCTCAGGATTCACTTGATTTCTTCTCTGGGTGTCTGTCCCTTTTTATAGTCCGAAAGTGGGCACGCCCCTCGGCTTCCGACAAAGAAAGCGACAATGACCAGGACAAAGACAAGGGAGGACAAGGCCACCCAATTGTCGTGTACCAGGTCGTGAAGACGACATTGTACAGGTACGTACGAGTACGTCTTAATAAATAAGTCAGGGTCAAATGTGCATAATGCACCAGATTCATCCAGGCTTTTATTTACTGTGCAGCCTGTCAATGACAAAGGGAATGGGTCAGATCCAAGGGTGAGCGAGGAGTGGCGGATTTATTTGAATACATGATTCATTTACTTGGAACGAAAATGAAAATGTATGTAGATTCAAGTATGTAGGAGCACCAAAATCTCCCTCTCTTTCATGATAATTGACTGAGGTGATAATGAAGGTAAATAGGCAATGTTATGCGAGGGATTTGGTGACATTTCGTGTGACTTCTTGGATCTGACCAAGGTCGGGACCTTGGCAACGTGCTGATTAAGAAAACAATTGAGTGACTTGGGTCCACATTGGGTTCCAAATGTTTGCTCTGTCACGACCACGCCTCCATGCATTCAACTGGCTGTCAAAGAGTCGATGTCCTAACGAGGATGAGTCTGCAAACCGACCCACATCACGACTGCACATTGGGGCTCATTAAAGATTTAACAACATCATCATCAGTCAAATCTAAAGAAAGTACTATAAAGGAAACAATAATGAATCACTAGTCCCTTCATCATACTTAACTATTTACAATATTAAGAAATGATAATCGATTGTAGGTGATCTATTGAAGAAGACGCACTAAAGGCATTGTTTAGCACATTGTCAACTACATAATCTACTCGTGTTAATATTAATTCAAAAGCCAAAATATGACAATGCAATTATGACCTAAAATTACGAGCATGACTTTAGCAATAAAGAGTGAATTTGGTTGGTCGCACGAAATTGGGCAATGATTTCAAAGACATTTTATAGAACAAGCGACCTTCATATAGGTATGTAGGTACATTGAAGATTGTGTATCTACTTAGGTCGGTGAGTAGAAGACAATATGTGTAAAATTGAATGACCTTTTCGAAATTGTCTTCCTTTATTCATGTATGCATGTAAACATTTCAAGGTCGGCCATCCCTGATGTTGATCTTTGGAGGGGCGGCAATAAATATATGGACTGGAATCAATGACAATTCTCAATTGCATGTACAATTGTATATACATACCTTCAGAGAAGATTCAAGGCATTATGACAAAAAGGAATAAATAACGATGTAGCCTAGCTCTTATTGCAATAAGGACAGTACCTATGTTTGATTTTTTGTAATCTGAATGATTTAAAGAACTATTTTGGCCAAAATTCAAGACAACTTGTGAGAATTTATGAGCTTTTTACAGGCAATTTTTACCCAAAATTATGTGTAACATAGTATTTTTAATCAAAGCCTACATGGGCTTACTTCATATATTTCAAATAAGTTAAACAAAAGATTTTAGACCAAATTGTTGGTTGGTTTGAGGCTGAGTGGACGAGTGTAAGGAAGACTGTACTGGATACTATGAGAGGCTCAGTCACAATAAAACACTCCCAACAATGAAAAGAAATTTGAGCTTGTGACTCATTTTCTTTGGTTAATAATTACTAATGCAAACATGGAAAAGTTTTCTTTATATATTTGTATCACGATGGAGATACACATGCAAAATGTTGTGCCCAACTTCGTTTTCCTGCACACAACAACGTTGAATTTCGTGGAGCAATTAAATGTATATGTAGAAATGTGCAGAAATACGAGCACACTTATATTCTATTGGAAGGTGCTCTTTGGGCTTGCTTTCTCACTGTGTGATATGCACACTAACATTAATTTGAGCTTTCATTCTCAATTATACGAGTATTTTTGGACCGATCCCAGTGATGGCACGCAAAACGATGGCGCAAGTTTGGCTAATTCATATTCGTTGGTTTTTCGTCTGAGGCAACTGTCAAAAACTCAAAGGATTTAGGCAAAAAAAGCAAATTTCTCGTAGAGATCTCAATCAAATCTCACCTCATTCACCATAAAACACCGAAACAGGATGGATGGAAGGTCTGCAAAACAAACTCTTTGGCAACACTAAAGAACTGCGTGACTGTAGCATCCACTGGAGTTGTCTTGACCAAACCCTCACAACACTTACAACGTGACCACGGAGGACGGGAGAGCAAGCTGTAATCTCAACAAAATAAATGTGTTCAAGGGTGAAAATTCGGCCTCGTTTCTGGCAACTTTAATTGAGAGCTGATCCCATTTTAAAAGATTCTCTCAGAGGAAGATCGTTTGCACGGACTGCACGTGGGCCCTGCAGACGGGACACTTGTTGCGGATGCGCGTGGCGCAGCTTCTGCACAGACAGGCGTGGCCGCAGGGCACCAGGGCCGTCTCCACCTCGGCGTCCACGCACATCAGGCACTCCGACCTCGCGCCACGGCCCTTCTCGTCGTCTTCGTGTCGATGTTGTCCTTGTTGCTGTCGGAGTCGGCGGTTCTCGTGGCGCAGCGTCTGCGACTCGCTCTCCAGCTCCTCGGCCTTTGCGTAGAGCGCCGCGGCCGACACCACGGCCGCGCCCACCAGCGTCACGTCCACCACGCGGCGCAACACCGTCCACCACGAGAAGTCGTCGCGACGAGACATCTGCAATTGCAAGCAAATTACAAATTACGTTTCCAAGAGATTATTTGGTCACACATACAGATGGTGGAAGGAGCGACGTGCGTTTCACAGAAGAAGATCGACTCGGAACTCGTCTCGAGGCTAATTTTGCGTCAATGCGGAACTCGACGGATGACGTCACTGCTCGGTTTGTTTACATTCAGCTGTCGCGACAGCTGACCGAGGCGTCAGCTGACGCCTATCGCGTATCGCTCCCTCTATTGACGCTTCCGAGATGGGCGAGGAGGAGGACTGGTCGGCGTTGGACGTGAACGCGGTGCACATCGTGCGGTCTTCGTCGATGTCGTCGTCGACGGAGTCGCCGTTGCTGTCCTCGGCGCCGTCGCTGCCGGCGTCGTGGCAGCAGTTCTTCGTGGGCGTGGGCAGCCTTCGTCGCGGCACCTACGAGGTGGTGGACGCCTCCTACGGCTCCCTCGACTACCAGCACTCGGATTGCCCCCTCAAACGCGACTTCGACCTCACCCACGACGTGCACTCCGTCTTCTACGTGGCTCTCAAGTGGGCCATCATCACCGTCATCGGCGTGTTGACCGGCACCGTCTCGTTCTACGTGTGGATGGGCATTCGCTTCGTGGCCGACCGAAAGTACAGCTTCATTCTAAATCTTCTGGAGGAATCGAACGGGGAAGTTCCTCGCTTGGTGCTCGCCATTTTGGCCGCTCTCTTGATCAACGCCTCTCTTTGTTTCCTGGCCTCCATCCTCGGCATTCTGTCCCCGGCCTCCACGGGCTCCGGCATCCCTCATATCAAAAACTACTTGAACGGCGTGCACATCCCCACTTTGCTCCGTATCAAGACGCTCGTGTGCAAGGTCGTGGGCGTCATCTGCTCCGTGGGTGGCGGATTGCCCGTCGGAAAAGAGGGACCCATGATTCACTCCGGTGCCATCATTGCCGCTGGATTCAGTCAGGGAAAATCCACTAGGTATTGTAAAACTTTTATGTATAATGTTATGATGAAATTGAGTTAATCGAGTTCATTTCTGCCACAGTATGATGTTCAACACGAAGTTGATGCAAGCCTTTCGTACGGACGCACACAAGCGCGACTTCGTGGCCTGCGGATCTGCGGCAGGAGTGGCGGCTGCCTTCGGGGCTCCTTTTGGCGGTGTGCTCTTTGCCATTGAGGAGGCCGTCAGTAACTTTGAGTACAACATGTTGCTCATGATCCTCTTTGCCTCCCTCATTAGCTACTTTACACTCAACTGTCTGAAGTCGCTAGTAATTCCTACGGACGGATCGCTGTCGAGTGGCGGTCTCATCAGTTTTGGCCAGTTCGTCGATGCTGGCTATACTCCAGCACAGTTACTTGCCTTTCTGCCCATGGCCGTCGTCGGTGGTTTGATGGGGGCCTTGCACAATGGACTGAACGCCCGCATAACGCAGTTTCGATTGCGTTACCTGCAGACTTCGACTGCGAAAGTAGCTGAGGTCGTCTCTTGGTCAATGGTGGTCACCATGTCAGCTTTCCTCAGCATGAGTCTTATCCGCGACTGCAAGCCCATCAACAATGAGTACAATGAGCATCTGGTGCAATTGAATTGCAAGGATGGCGAATACCATGCCTTTGCTGCCATCTGGTTCGCAACCCCCGAGAATATCGTCAAAGATCTTTTTCACAACCCTAATAATACTTATGATGTGACGAGTTTGCTGCTCTTCACCGTAGTTTACTTCAACCTGGCAATGTATACTTACGGGCTGTGCATTTCGAGTGGCATTTTTATTCCCAGTCTACTGACTGGGGCTGCGTGGGGCCGGATGTACGGCATCCTTCTGAAGAGTCATGCCCCGGGCATTGAATGGGGTGATATTGGCAATTTCGCTCTGATCGGTGCTGCTTCACAACTCTCAGGCAATGTGCGCATGACAGTGAGCGTGTGCGCAATCCTTACCGAGGCCACAGGCAGCCTCGTGTTTGTTGCGCCCATCCTCTTTGTCGTCATCGTGGCCAAGTTCACAGGGGACTTTTTCAACGAAGGTGGGGAACCCAAGTGGTCTCACATTTTTAGTCCCTCTAAATAGTGACGAGTTGCTTCATTCTTTTCCAGGAATCTACGATATTCACTCAAATTTGGGTGGCGTACCGTTCCTTGACTGGAATCCACCTGCTCAGCTCTCATTGGCGGTGAAAGACATTATGGCGACGTGAGTTATTAGGATTCTTTTAATATCTTGATTTTTTTTTAATGATATGCTTCTCTTTTTTGTTATTCCAGACCAGTGAAGTGCTTACATATGCGAATGCGCACTAAGGAGTTGGTGGAATTGCTTCGGTCGACAACACACTCTGCTTTTCCCATAGTGGATGAGGCTGACCCAGATGCCAGTCCCTCTACATCGACCAAGTATCGCTTCGGCCGTCTTAGAGGCATCGTTTTGCGTACTGATATCACTACGATGCTACTAAATGCGTTTTGGGATGACGATCCCACGGTTGTACCCACTTGGGAAGATTTCATTGCGCCTTATCCTCGATTCTGGAGCATCGACGACATCTTTTTGACTGAGCACACGCAAATGACAACTTATCTGGACTTCAGGAAGATCATGAACCCTTCTGTGGTGACCACCAGCCCACAAACCTCATTTGACAACTGCTTTAGACTCTTTCGACGCGTCGGTTTGCGCCACCTCGTCGTGATAGACGATCACAACGAGGTAATTGGAATTGTCACGAGAAAAGATCTGTTCAGACCAGTCAACCATAAAGGACACGTGAAGTTGCGCACGCAAGTCTTGCCTAGTAAGTGATTCGAGCAAAACCTTGCCATCTAGTGATCAAACTATCCTTCAGTCTGACAACCCATCAATTGGCGCCATAGCCATTCAGAACGCTTTTGATGATGATTATTCTTGGACCAACTCCTTCATTGACGATTATTTTGTTATTCAAGTGCCGTCTTGCAAGCACACGATGCTTTCCTAACTTGTCAGTTTGTTGTATCAAAGACACGACGTCAGTACGGACTCAACTATCGATGTCATTGATTCACAGCTAAAGAAAGTTATTACGTCTCTTACTGTCTATATATTATATGAGGCAAATAAGCTTGCCTCAAAACGTGATTGTACAAACGTGTTTGCTGGCAAAAAAATAGCGAAGCTCAGTTTGAGACTAACTAGAGAAAACTTATTTAACAAGAAAATGTTGAGCACATTAAAAACGTGAAACTTTATATTATGACTAATTATTTATTTACGATTTTTTCTTGTTTTGCATGAGAGACTTTGGCGCGCCCGTTATTTTTTAATATGATTTAAGAAGGATTTCGGGCAAATTTTGGCGGGGAAATATGGTAGACTAGAGGTTAAAGTTCACTTTTTACCTGGTAAGCAATGGTGAGCAAAGTGAATTTTCATTACTAAGTACTACATGAGTAGTGGAAGTGAACTTGCTTCTTTTTCTGATTTTGAAAAATGACAGTAAAAGCCCTCTGCACATAAATTGTTGTGCATTTTGAACAAGTATTAAAG
>JAOXNJ010077626.1:0-12168 GCA_028566655.1 Metis holothuriae
GCGCGCAATGACTTCCGTTTTGAGTTTTTGGGGCAGGCGATTACCGGGGCGCAGTTGGCGCGTTATGCCCGCCCGGACAGTAATGTGACCCATGTGGCGCTTTCCGGCACGCGCAATGGCTTGCCGTCATCGTCGTATTTGGATTATGAACAGTTTCTGCGCACGCGTTTGTTTGATGGTGATACCCTGCGTTTTGTCAGCGATGCGCCTTCGCCGGTGATTGATATCAGCGTGGAAGGCAGCCATTTGGGTAATTCGTATTTTGCCGTGCGCCGTGGCAGTCGCTTGCAGGAAGTGTTGGATTATATTTCTGTGCACCCGGACGATGCCAGCATTGAAAATATTTATATCAAACGCAAGCGTGTGGCGGCACAGCAGAAAAAAGATTTGGAAGCCGCTTTGCGCCGCCTGGAGCGCAGTGTGTTAACAGCACCCGCCAGTTCTGATGGCGAGGCAACGATACGCGCCCGTGAAGCAGAGTTGGTTCTGCAGTTTGTGGAGCGCGCCAGCAAAGTGCAGCCAGAAGGGCGCGTGGTGGTGTCTGACCGGGGGCAGGTGGCGAATATCCGCTTGGAAGATGGCGATGTGATTGTGATCCCGGAAAAGAGCGATGTGGTGACGATTAGTGGTGAAGTGCGCGTGCCGCAGGCGGTGGTTTATGCGGCTAATGCCTCAATTTATGATTACATTGCCCAGGCAGGCGGGTATACTGACCGTGCAAACCGTGAGACCCTGACCCTTGTGAAGCCTAATGGCAAAGTGTTGTTTAGTGAAAACCTGCGTGTTGAGGCGGGCGACCAGATTGTGGTTTATCCGCGGGTGGATACGAAGAACAGGCAGGTGTTGAAGGATGTGGTGCAGATTATTTTTCAGATTGCGGTGGCGGCGCAGGCGGCGGGTTTATAAATTGGATAAACATTTATTCTTATGAAAGTACAGCCAGTAGTTGGTAGGATTAATCGTTTGATAGCTCTGCTCGATGTGGATCGTTATTTGGAAATTGGGGTTTTTAGAGGGGAGACTCTGTTCAATGTTAGGGCTAAAGAGAAGACGGCAGTAGATCCTTCTTTTCAATTTGATTTGGCAGCCGCGAGGCTTGACCATGTTGAAACTTGTTTTTATGAGGAGGAATCGGATAAGTTTTTTTCTGAATTATCATTACAAACTAACTATGATTTGATCTTCCTTGATGGGTTGCACGAGTTTGAGCAAACATATCGTGACTTATGCAATAGTCTTGTGCACTCTCATAAGAAAACAGTTTTTATTATTGACGACATTCGTCCTGTGGATGTATTTTCTGCTTTAAAGAAACAAACGATCGCCCAAAAACGACGTGAAGAAGAAACGGGCCGGCGGAGTGGTGCATGGCATGGAGATGTTTTTAAGGTGTTGTTTGCCTTACATGATTTTCATCCATCATTACGGTATTGTACCATTAAAGGTGCGGGCAATCCTCAAGCGCTGGTTTGGTACTCAAAAAAAACTTACCGTAAGCCCATTTTTAATTCATTTGAACATATTTCTCGCTTAAGCTATTTTGACTTGCTGGATAACTTATCTGTTTTGAACGAGTGCTCTGAAGAAGATGCCATTGCTCGTTGTATCGATGATTTATCCTGAAGTGATCATATATCAGGTTAGCTCCTTGTGGTAATCTCTTGCATAAAATATTAACAGTTGACCCTAATTTATTAGGTGCAGGCTTAAACAATCAAAAGCTTGTTTTACTGGGCTTATGTCAGTTTGCTATAGAAGAGAAGAGCTTTGTTCTCACACCTGCTAAATGCGTCGATTTTAATGCCTTTGGAAACGGTCAGGGTCTTATCCCTACTGATCTTGTTTTAGATGTTAAGCTCTTTGAGGGCTTTTTGAGTCGTTGGAATTTGCTGCCTCCAAAAAGCATTCAAGATTATAGTTTTTTATCTTGTAAAAAGTGCTTTAATAAAGGCGTAGCTTTTCTACAGCAAAATGTTTCACAACTTCTGGATAGTGATTTTGTTTGTGACTTCTTCGCTTCATTGCAGACGACCGACGAGCTTAATGAAACTATGTATAATGTGCTGAATTGTATTCAGCGCGAAGATGAAGGCGCGCTAGCGCTGCAGCTAAGAATTGAGAAAGATTGGGTAAGGCATGTAGATAAGAAGTTAGCAAGAAATGTAGTCGGGTTTGCACATTACAAGCTGGAAGATATTTTATCGAAAATTTTAAACCACTTGCCACTTAAGGAAACTAAGGTGATTTTTGCTTGCTGTGATGAAGAACAGCTTCCTGTTGAAGTTGATACCTTAAAACGTATCGCGTGTAATGATTTTGGTATTGAGCTGATTTTTAGAAAAAATGATTTAGGTATTTATTTTGAAAATAGCTCTATTAAGAATGCTATAACTGATTTTCAAGTTTGCAAATCTATTGATTCGTACGTTGGTATTAGTCAGTCCAGTTTTTCCAACCTTATTTGTATCAGTAAATGTATTGAGCATCAAAAGGATGTTTCCAGCCACTATATCTATAATACAGGGGGCCTTCTAAAGGTCAGTCCGTATTCTTTGCAAGATATCGTTTTTTCTTGAAACCAAGGGAGGAGAAGTTGGATCTTAGAGAAGGTTACCAAATTATTGCTATGGGCGCTGAGAAGTACGCCATTATGGCGGAAAGTTGTGCCATATCTATTCGCCATATTGACAGCTCTCGGCCAATACAGATTGTCACAGATCGACCTGAGCGTTTTCAAAGCAATAAGGGTAAGATTTTTGATATCGTTACGCCTTGTCGTAGTCAGGACGAGTTATTAAAAGGTCCTTTAATTAAGCTTACTTGCCATCATTATTCAAGCTTTGAACGTACCTTATTTGTTGATTGTGATTGCATTGCTTTTGATTCCATTGATGTTTACTGGGAAAAGCTTCAATCATTTGACTTTTCTGTTGTAGGACAGAAAGCTACTCGAGGTGGGTGGTACGGTGCTAATATAAATGATTTATGTGAGCGTTTTTCAGTGCCATACGTTGTAAAAATGAATAGTGGAGTTATTTATTTTAATACATTAGGTGGAAAGGTTTTTGACCATGCATGGAAGCTTTATGAGCAATATGGTAATTTTTTGAATCATGATCACCGTGGGTGCGGTGCTCCTGATGAGCCTTATTTGGGCATTGCCATGGGGGCTTTAGAGTTAGAGCCAATTTGGCACGTCGAAGGTGAGCGTGAGTTGATGGTTTCAACCATTCGCGGGCAGAATTTTGATTTGGATTTAGAGAGTGGTAATGCCCGTTATGTTAAAGGGCAAAGTGCTGTTAATCCATTAATCCTCCATTTTGTTGGAAGTAAGCCTCAAGGCATTTATTCTGAGCTGATTAATAAAATAAGGGCTAATAAAAAGCTGCCTGAGTCTTCTCTTATATAACTTGCTTATTATATTAATGTGCCTGACTTATCTCTTTTAGTAAAATCTCTTTTTCTTGTTGGTTTCTCCACGGCATTCGATATATCGAATCCTTCTTGCACTCATCCATAACCTTTCTGTTTTTATGCACTAATGATTTATCGCTCGAAGATAATATATCAAGGTGTGCTGTTACACCCCCTGATATCATAACATTATATTTTTTATTTTCGCTTTTAATGTATTTATACCCAAAACCTAATCTTCTAAACCTTAGTGTCCACTCTGAGTGCTCATGTCCGTATCCTTTGAATCTAGTATCTAGATACCCTACTTTGTTTATTAGTTTTCTGGTGCTGCCAATACAAATGCCACTAATAATGCTACATAGATAGGGGGCATCAACGGTTCCAGTGCCAGAATATATTTCTGGGGTTGGGTGGCTACTTCTTATTTTAAGTAGTGTGCGTGGATGAATGCAGTTTATATGGCCCCACTTTTCTATCGCGGATACCCAGACTTTCATCCAATTTTTGTCAAAAATAATACAATCATTCTCAATAAGTAGGATATTTTGTGCTTTAGTGTAGTTTATTAAGTAATATAGGGCGCGATTTTTATTCCATGCTATTCCTCTGTTATCTCCAGTAATACATTTTATGCCTGCCTTATGGCACAGGTCTACAGAGTTATCCTGGCTTCCATCGTCGGCAACGACTATATCATATTGAAGAGTGCTCGTTCTTTTGATACTTGATAAGAGATCAGAGAGGAGGTCTTCTCTATTAAAGTTGATTAATCCAATACCTAATTGGTGTTTCATGATGTTTTTACTCAGAAGTTGTAGGGGTATTCAGTAGACTTCTTTGGGTGGTCTTCGCCTGCTTCGTAAGTCTATTCAGGCGAGTTTATTTTTTGGATGATGCCCTGAGAAATATTAACAAGATATAACTCATTGTCGATTACGCCAAATGAGACGAGACCAAAAGGATTTAAGCTGGCTATCAAAGTATTTTCCACGATGCTTTGATCTTCTTTTTTTGCTAACGCCCAGATTTTCCCTGCTGTAAAGTCGCCGTAAACGTACTTTCCAAATAAACCAGGAAATTCTGCACCACGATAAACGTGACCACCAATGATCGATGAGCCAGTAGAGTGATCATATTCAAGTAAAGGCTCCGTAAATTCGCTATCTTGTCGGCCATTATCTTCAGAGTCATGTAAACTGCTGCCTTCATAGACACGCCAGCCATAATTACCTCCCGCTGTGTAAAGATTCAACTCTTCTTTGCTGGCAAGGCCAACGTCACCGCCGAGCATTTCCCCTGTAACAGGGTCAATACTGAATCGATGGGGATTGCGCAACCCATAGGCCCAAATTTCATGTTTAACAGGTTGGCCAGCGCCTACAACGCCTTCTCGTTCAAGCGTTTCTTCTACAAATGGGTTGTCTTCCGGTATGCGATAAGGCAGCCCTTGTGAAACATCTATACGTAAAATGCTACCATTTAGATTGGTTCTGTTTTGAGCGCGATTGAAGTTGTCTGCGATATTTCCTCCATCTCCAATGCCGATATACAGGAAGTTATCTGGGCCGAAAACCAGGTTATTAGGGTTATGTATGGCCACACGCGGTATGCGTAGAACAGATGCCTCACTATCTGGATCGGCAATTAAAGGGTTTTGCTCGGAGCGTTGAAAGCGGGCTACGGTAGAGAAGCAGGGGTTGTCTCTACAGCTGGCATCATCAGGGTAAATATCTGCCATAGCATAGGCAACGTAGAAATAGCCATTGTTCGCATAGTCAGGGTCAAATTCGATATTGACCAAACCTAACTCGTTGCCGTTATACTCAGTTCTTTCGGTAATATCCAGAAAAATAGAGCTGTTGTTTGTATCTTCTTTGTTTTCAAAAATTTTGATGATACCGGTATGCTCGACAACTACGATATGATTGCTGTCAGGCACCTGCGCCATGTCAACGGGCCGATTGAATAACAGATTGGGGAAGGCATTGGTAACTTGGAGATTTGTGGGCGTAGCAATGTCAGCGTTGTTATCTGAACTATCACTGCAAGCGTAAAGCATAGTCAGGCAAATGAGTAAGGTGACTGTAAATAATTTCATATGGAGTATCGGGGCCGTTAATACTGTTTTATGATGGAGTCAATGATTTTGGCGCGTTGGTCAAAGCTATGCTCTTGGATAATATGATTAGCGAATTCTCGGCGATCTTTTTGGTGCTCCAGTGACTCACTGTAAATGCTACTGACGATGCTTGTAATGTCGCTTTCTTGTTTATAAAGGTTTAAAAAGGGCAAGAAATCTGAGGGCAAGCCCTTCACGTCGTCAGTTATTAGGTGTTGCCCACAAGACAGCACATCGAAAATACGATTAGAAATAAATCCTTTATCACGCATATCAGGCCAGTGATCATTCAGTACGATTTTAGCACGTCGATAATAGTCTGCCAGTGCTGTATTTGCGACAGTTTGTCCGCGGATCAGTGTTTGTGGGATGAATTGCTCCCAGCGTGTTCCAAAAATGGCTGGTTTAAAGCCCGCGTTTAGTGTGTGTTTGATAATGTTGCGATACTCGTTACGAGAGTTCCCAACAAAAAGCAGGGGGTATTTTACCGGGTAAAATGGCCCCGGATAGAAAATGGCAGGGTCAGTGCATTGTAATAGGGTGCTGACAGAGGTATTAAGCTGTTTTGATAGTGATTCAGCATAGTGATTTGACGCGACGAAGATGTGGTCGTAGTTTTCAAGCTCGTGATTGTTGATACGGTTGGGATGGCTGATGATCCAAATCAGATTTATACGCCCAAAATGTTCGATAGGATATTCACCGCGACCACGCAGCACCAGATTGATTTCATCCTTCGTTTGACGCTGCGAATACTCACTGCCCCATTGACCTCTAAAATCTAACTTGACGCGATATCCTCGCCTGCTCAATGCTTTTTGAAGAGAGTGGGCAAAGTGATAGTCACCCCATTCTCGTTTAACTTTTTCATTTGGACAGGCCAATTTGATCGCAATAACCGGCTTGGTAGCGGATAGATGGGGTCTAAAATACTGCTTTTGATTAGCTCTGATAATTTTTGGATAGTGATTGATCCAACCTATGAGTTTGTAGTTTTCTTTTTTATAAAAAGCGTCGTCTGTTTTGTCATAGGTAATGCTATGACTCCAATATTTCTTGAATAGCTTTTGGTTTTCCGAATGGGCGGTCTGAGTATTTATGCCCGTTTGTCCAAGATATGTAACACGTGATTGTGGTATCAGGGCTGATGTCCATGCGCCGAGCCTTTGAGACAAGTCAGCAATAGCCAGGTAGTCAGTGAAAACAGGTTGGATACCATGCACTTTTATAAAATCGGTCTTTCGTATGGCAATACAATGTGCAGTTAACCCTGGAAAGGTGATCTGTTTTTGCTGAATAAGCTTTATATCTTTTGTATTTCTGCCGCAGAATAAGGGATATAAACTTTGAGTATGGCTGGAAAATGCACTGCCTATATTATAGATGCGCTTATCAGGCGTGCTGATTGCAGGCTGAGCTAGTTTTATATTGTCTTGTTGCAGTGCTTCATATAAAGGTTTAAGCCATTCTGATTGTGGTTCCATTTGGGGCTGTGTCAGAACTAAAAGTCGACCCTTGGCTATTTGTGCTCCCAAGTTCCATGAAAGATAGCTTTTTTCTGCGCCACGGTGCAGATAATGAACAACATGATGGTTGACGAAGCTGAGTGCATGAGCCGATCTTGATAAATCGTAATCTTTACCATTGTCAATCAGGATGATTTCATAGGCGTGTTGTGCACTATGGGCTTGAATGGATTGAATGCAATGATTGATTATTTCTCCATTGGAACCGCCGATCGGCAACAATATGCTGAAATCGGGCGCAGTCTTATCATTTGAATTTTCTGAAAGTGTTTGCCAGTCAATGAGGTGCTTGTTCATGACTTGTAAGCGCCATGAAGAAAGCTCTGCATTAGTAATGCGTTGTTGAGTTTCGCTATCCTGATAAATAACACTCAGTACCGGGGTGTAAACAACTTCAGCCTGTTTGCAGTATCTAATGATGACATCCCAATCGACAGTGCGCATCAGGTTTTCGTCAAAACCGCCGAGCGTATCGTAAAGCTTGCGGTGATGAACAAGCGCGTTTAGATCAATATAATTTCTCAATAATAGATTGGAAAAATTGTATTCGCTGTAGCGATAGAGTGTTTCTGTGTCTTTTTCGAGTTGTATGGCGCTGTAGCTGATTTTTGCGCCGGACTGTTGCAAGTGTGTTATTGAGATTTCGAGGTGTCTAGGGAGCCAACGATTGTCGCTATCGAGATAAGCAATATATTCCCCCTGTGCTTGTTTCAATGCGACGTTTCTTGCATGGCTGACTCCTTTGGGTTGAGTTTGGGTTATTTTAATTCGGCTTTCGGGTTCATATTTGTTGATGATTTCCTGATAAGTACCATCTGTACTGCCATCATCGACAATAATACATTCCCAATTGAGATAGGTTTGTTCTATAACGCTCTCGATCGCCTTGTCGATTATGTGAGACCGATTGCGAGTTGGGATGATGATTGATACTAAAGGATAGCTTGTCACTGGAGTCAGTTGAGCTTGGCGGTACAAGGTCTTGAGAAATGTATGTTGAGTTTCTTCATCAAAGGTTTCCCTTACACTTTCAAAAGCCAATAGTGTGCTGTTATCACCTGGCTGAAAGTTTGAGAAAAGTAATTCTTGATAACTTTGTAGTGTTTTTGAGCTGTGCTTTTGTTGTTTATCGTGCAAATAAGGGTGCGTCAAATAATCTTCGTTGGCACCATAAGTGATGTAATGTTCAAGTGGCGTCAGTGACTCATCTATAAAGTCTTTATACTTGTTGAAGTAAAATTGATTATGAAAAAGTATATTGGGGTTGTGATTCTCATTTATTCCATGTTCTAAGTAATATTTTAAAGGGTGGATAGCTTGTTCATTGAGATGTGGTTTTTGTCTCAAGAAGTAAGTGGTTTCAAAAAGAGGATGAACTTCTAAATTTGTGAGGTTCTGATGAGTTATGAAGTGTTTCAATAGTGAATCATTAGGGTTGCATTCTTTTAAATGCTTATGGTTTTTCGTGCGGTAGTAGCTTGGGTCAAATAAACAATGTGGTTGATAATCATGTGTCATGCCATAAGCTAAATAATGAGAAAACGCATCAAGGTGTGGTAATGGATCATCTTGCTCATTGCGTTGCTTGTTATACCATTGAGTATTAAAAAATAAAATGGGGTCTTTTTGTTGCTTTTTACTAGAGTTAATAGCACTAAGGTAATGCAATATGGGATTTTGAATAGTTTTTTCTTGAATGTTTTGATTTTTTTTTTCGTAAAAAGCATGATCAAAAAGACCATGAATATCTTCGATCTTGTGGTTTCTTTGTGTTCCTTTATTAAGATAATAAACCAAAGGATTTAACTTTTTTTTCTTTATATCAGGGTGCTTATCCAGATAAGCTTGGGCATCAAATAAAGGATGAGGCGTGAGGCCTTGCCAACCATGTTTTAAGTAGTGTTGTATGCTGTTATTTTTTGCTTCTGGATAAGTATATTGATACCAACGTGTATCAAATAAAGGATTGGGATTAAGTCCCTTATTTTGTCCAATTTTTAGGTAGTGTAATATCAGAAAGGTTTGGCTATTATGCTTTCGATAAGGTATTTGCTTTGCATAATGTTCATGAATAAAAAGTCCGGATTGCTTTAAATTTAGGTAGTTTTTAAAATCGTCTACTGAAAAGCTGGGTAATGATGCATTTTTGCATATTTCGTGAATTTTATAAAAGTCATAAAGCTCTTGTGGGTTTAAATGATTGTGAAAGCCATTGGGATATTGATGAATGAATTTTGATAATAATGGGAGGTGCTTGGCAGGTAAGTTAAATAACTCTTGTTTAGGATAGTAAGATTCGAGGTTGATGAGCGCGCTTATTTGTGCTGAAGTGGCTTTTTTCAAAGGAGGGTGGCTTGCTCTCACCCAGTAAGGTGCCACTATCGTTTGTATTTTATCTTTGGCTGGCTCAAAGGCTTTTAAAGTCGTTTTTAATCGCGCTGGTAACTGAAAAAAAAAACGTAATGGTCGAATCCAAGCGATTTTTGAGTCTGCAAAGTAGTGATAAGGATCCGTACGAAATTTTTTCCAGAGTTTAGTGCGGCGTTCTGCGTTTTTGCGGCTGGCTTGGTTGAGGTCAAGACTCCGCTTGACTTGTTCGATAGGGGTCATTTGTAGTTGTTTGCCCCAGGGGATGGCTTTGTTTTGTAACGAAAAGAAATCATCCGGCTTCAAGCGGGTTAATAGTTTGATGTAGTCATCATCGTCGCTGACGAAATGCGTTTCATGAGCCAAAGATTTAGCCGCTTCACAGTCTATTGAATCATAGCTCAGCACGGCGTCAGCAGCTTGTGTAGCCCACAGGCTGAGGCCATTCTTAGAATTTTCTTGAATATGATGTATCCATAGATTACCCGCAGCTTTCCACTGTACCAGCCACTCTGCCAATTGATCCATTGAGGTCGATTGTTGCAAGGTAGTTGTTATCAGTAGCTTGCCTTCAAGTTTTTGTGGCAGTTTTTGTACGAGCCGAACGTGCCAGTATTTGGCAAGCCCTGCTTGCGGTGTTGCCAGCAAATGCTCAGAATGAGGCGTGACCAGCAAGCATAAGACTGGTAAATGGTGCTTTGGATGTGCTTGTCGATGTAGTGCCAGATATTTCTGGAAAAGTATTAGCTCACTGTGGGCTGCTTTTTCAGTAGAGTAGGATCTGGCCGTTTGATAGGCTTTTTGTTTGAGTTGGGTTAGTTTTTCAGGTTTGTCAATCAATTGTTGTAAGCGCTTTGTGCACTCTGCTACGTTGAGGGTGTCAACTACCAAGGCGTTCTCATTATCGATGGCATATTCATCGGTGCCACCTTGTGCCGGAACCATGGCCGTACTCCCGCAGGCCATGGCTTCCAGAGCTGTGCGCCCGAAAGCTTGGTAATCTGAGAGGTCTATAAATATATCTGTTTGTCTTAATAGCTCCGCAACTTCAGTACGCCTGAGTATGCCATGTAACTGGTATTTGAATTTATTGGGTAGTTCGAGGAAGTCTGGATCGTGTTTTTCGCATCCGAATAAATGAATAGTGACTTTGTTCTGATAATGGTTTTGGATGTTTTGTAACAGCTGTATTGTCCTTCCAGCACCGCGCCTGGGTGTGCGTGGCCTTATCATCGCGGCGATATTTATGGTATCGAAAGAGTGCCGGGTGGTAAGAGGGGGTTGGCTTTTCGATGTGGCGTAATAAACCTCGTGGTCAATGCTGGGAGAAACCTTCTGTACAGGGACGCCATGATATTTGGCAACCTGACGAGCTATCCAATAGGTTTTGGCGAAGAGCAACGGATTTTTGAGCCTTGTGTAAGAGTTTAAGGCTTCTTCATGCAGTGGTTCACCCTCTTCGTAAAACAGCGGCTCATAATCCTGCACGTAATAGGCAGGCAATATATAAGGAAAAGTGTCGCTAATTTGTTTAACTTGTTGTGTCGTGTGAAAAATGGTTGCAACGGCTACATCGTAGTCACGTGCAAGGTGCAGTAGATCCTCATCAACATAACCTTGAAAGAGCTCTTTGACTTCAGTGATTTCTTGATAGCGCTCATAGAGTGTGGGTAGGTGGCGTTTTTCAACAGCGATATGAGCTGTCGCCCCCATTCTGTTGATCGCTAATGTTTCCTGGACAACTGAATGAGATCCGCCGCCAACGCCGGGCTTAGGTAGTATGAAAAGTACCTTTATATTTTTTTTTGTAACTTCAGGATTGTCTTTGAGTAACTTCAGTTGCTGATCAATATTGGTGCGTATTGCATCAAGAGCAGGGATATGGTGCATTTGTTTAGCGCGCTCAGAAAAATAGTGCTTACCATGCTTGCTTTCAAGAGCTCTTTTTCCTTGTTGCGAGAGTTTTTTGCGTTGTTCATGCCCAAAGCTTTTTGATTTTGAATGATAAACATAGGTTTGGTCGGCAATGGCTAACTCGAAACCTGCTTGGGCTGCGCGTACGCAGTAGTCATTTTCTTCGCCATAACCCCGTGGAAAGCTTTGTTCATCCATGAAGCCAATGCGCTCAACGACAGCGCGTCTGATCATGAAGCAAAATCCATTGATAAAGGGAACACGTGGGTAGTTACACAGTGAGCTTTTTTTGATGAGCATGGCCATATCATCAACATCATAGCTTTCTGGCAGACTGTTAATGTAGAAATGACCGTCATCACCCTTCACTTGAGGTACTGATTGCCAGCTGGCCGCATTGGATAATGGGCCTGCAATTCCGATTTTTTCGGAGCTTTGCATGCATTCCAGCAGTCCGGTTAGCCAGTTTTTTGGTACAACTGTGTCACTGTTCAGCAGGACAACATAATCGGCTGTTGATGAACGTAAGCCGGTATTGACTGCCTTGGTGTACCCTAAATTGCTTTTATGATGGTGTAAGGTGATTTCTTCATGCTGTTGTGCGAATTGTGTGAGCCAAGCTGTGGTTGCTTCATCAGAGCCATCATTGATGACTTGAACTTGTAGCTGTTGTTTGGGGTATTCCGTGCTGAGAAGACTTTGCAGACAAATTTTTACATCTGGCAAGGCGTTATAGACAGGAACGACAACATCAATACAAGTTGGCCTTGTAGAAGAAAAAGCTTGGGTCATGTTGGTAGGTAACTGAGTTATTGGATCATGAAT
>JAOXNJ010077737.1:0-45678 GCA_028566655.1 Metis holothuriae
CTTACATCTACAGATAACCTAAATATACCTATCACCGATTCTTTCACCAGTATTGGTGATCTATCCAGAACTGGAGGGCTACCTAGAACTCTAATCTCTATCGTCTTCATTCTAACCTCTCTAATCCTAGGTTTCGTGACCGACTTGCCTGGTAGGCTAGCTAGTTTTGGAAGTAGGGGGTGAAGAACTTGGTAATTAGTTGTTGATTTACCATTTATTAGATTGAAATTACCTGGTCTGTTTTTGTTTAAGTTTGAGGGGTTGGTCTCAGTGTAGATGCTAAAAAATATGAAAAAAGGTGTAAGTGTACAAAAATTAAATAGATTGTTGCCTCTAGTGGCGATTGGGACTATTGCTGATGCCCAGTCAATTCAAGAACCTGTAAACAGACTGCTAGTCAAAGCGGGACTGAAAATTCTCCAGTCTAATCAGTATAATATTCTAGGTTTGCAAGAATTGATGTCTCAGACTGGTATGGATACCAAAATTCAATCCGGATACCAGATTGGATCTCAGGATTTGGCTTTCTTGTTATCTCCGATCCTAAACTCTTCAGGGAGGATAAATCATGCTAGTTTGTCAATTCGAACTCTAATAGAAAAAGATAGTCAAAAAGCTAAAAAATTTGCTGATGAGCTGATTCAGACTAACAATCAAAGAAAGCAAGAGGTGAGGAATATTTTAGAACAAGTAGAGATACAAGCCACCGATCAAATACTTAAAAATCAAAACTATATTTGGTTGGAAGGCCCTTGGCACAAAGGAATTATCGGTTTATTAGCTTCTAGGCTGGTTGCTAAAGAGGATTTACCAGTGGTCGTTGTGGGCTTGTCAGAAGACAAAAAAGCCACAGCTTCATTGAGAGCACCTGATGGTTATCACTTGCCAGAAGCTATGAAAAAAGCTGATAAATTTTTGGATAAATACGGAGGGCATCCAGGAGCAGCTGGTTTTACTTGTAAGCAGGATAAGTTGCTGAAAGTTAGAGAAATTATGGCTCGGGAGTTTGTTAGTCAAGCTGCTAGACAAGAATTGAGTGGTAAAAAGTTTATACCAGTAGAATTGGAATCTAAGGCTTTAGAGCTTGGGGTTAATTCAAAACTGTTTTATCAAAGAAATTTGATTTGGTTGCAAGATTCTGAGATTAATATGCCAGAGTTTTCTCAAATTTTTCAGCTAGAGCCTTTTGGTCAAGATTTCGAATACCCTGAATTTATGATATTTGTGAATAATCCTTATACTTTTAGATTGATTGGTAAAGACAGAAATCACATTCGATTAACTACTAGAAGTGGTCTAAGTATAACCAAATTTAACCCTGATAGTGATTTGCTTGAGAGAATTAAAGCTGGTAAGAATTGTCTAGTACAGGTCAGGCTAAGTCAAAACTCTTGGCAGGGGAGTACAGTTTGGCAGTTAGCAGGTTAGATTTTAGTTAAGTTGAAATAAAAACATTACCTACCCCGCTTTTTATTTGGTTTAAGGGTTAATTTCTTTGGTGGCAGTGTTGGCAGTTAGGATTGATTCGGTAATTTGGCTTTTGATATCAGTGATAGTACCAGGTCCATGAGGTATGATAATAGTATTAGATTTACTAGTTGCTCCTACATCTTTTAGAGTGTCAAAGTACTGAGTCATCAAGACTAGGTTTAGGGCTTCTCTAGCGGTGGTTCCATCAACACTCTCTTGAAAATCAGAAATACTCTCTCTGAGCCCTTCAATAATTGCTTTTCTTTGATCGGCGATACCTTTACCTTGCAAGGCTTTGGCTTCAGCTTCAGCTTCAGCAGCTTTGACTTGGATGATCTTGTTGGCTAGAGCTTTTTGTTCAGCCGCTTCTTTGAGTCTTTCTTGGGCATTGATTTCATTCATAGCATCTTTGACTTTCCCGTTTGGGTTGATATCTGTAACTAAGGCTTTGATAATATCATAACCGAAGTCGTTCATTAGAGTGGATAATTCTTTTTTTACAGCATTAGCTATATCATCTTTTTTCTCAAACACATCATCAATGGTAATGAGGGGGACTTCAGCTCTTACAGTATCAAAGATATAAGAGGTAATTTGCCCTTCAGAGTTATCTAGTTTATAAAAAGCTTCATAGACTTTGCTTCTCAAGACATGGTATTGGACAGAGACTACCACGTGCACAAAGACGTTATCTTTGGTTTTGGTTTCTACATCTACATCTAGTTGCTGGACTTTGAGATTAATTCTACCAGCTACTCTTTGAATAAAAGGAATTTTGAAATTCAAACCAGGTTTGGTAATATTAGTAAATTTACCAAAGGTTTCAATAATTGCATTGGTTTGCTGTTCTACGGTATAAAGCCCTAAGAGAGCCAAGATTAAAAATATAAGAAAACCAAAAATATATAAAAAGAACATAGATTAAAATTTCAAACTTTCACTTTCAGCAATTGCTTAAAATTTTTTATTGTCAAGGTGTTTGGGATATATCTGGATCTCTGGATTATCAGCTACAAAATTAGCAATAGCTATTAGGCAACCAGGGTTTAACAAATTTTCCTGGATTTCCAAAATTAAATATTCCTGTTCTAAATTGATAATTAGGGTGGGGATAAGGTGGAATGAGATTAAATATTTTTCTAATTCCCTAAGCTTTTCCCAGCTCTGATCTCTTAGATTTTGAGTTCTGATTTCTATATTTTTCATAGCATTGATTTGTTTTTTGGTAGGTTTGTTTGGTTTTTATACCAGTTACACTTTGAATTTTACAGTTACGCTTTTATCAATATAAACCTAGTTTGAGTTGCTTTAAATTTGATTTTAAGTTTAATTTTTTTTATGGATTTGAGCAAGCAAAGGTTGAGAGCGGATATTTTGGGTTGTAGTTTGGAGGATAGTTTTGGGCGGGTTTTAGATCAGGCTCAGGAGCAGGATTATGCAAATAAAATCGCTTTATTAAAACAAGGATACCCGCTAGACTATCTTTTATCTCAGGTGGAAATTGATGGTTATAAATTCCAGTTAAATCCGTCAGTTCTCATTCCCAGACCTGAGACGGGTGAGTGGTTAAAATTTTTGATTAAAGAGCTTGATCTAACAAATCTACAAGCTTTTAGAAATTCTGGTAAGTTGCTAGAAATTGGAACCGGATCTGGATATATTAGTATTCTATTGAATTCTCACTTTGCCCAGATTTTGGCTACTGATGTTTCTGCAAAAGCCCTACTTACAGCTAAGCAGAATATAGTTTTGAACAAACTTGGAAATATTGATTTATTACAGGCTGATTTATTATCTAGCCCCAAAATTAAAAGTTTCTTAGATTCAGAGACTATTTTGCTGGCTAATTTGCCTTATGTACCGATTTATGACAGAGTTGAGGCTAGGCAAAATAAAGTAAATTTCGAACCAGAAATAGCTATTTATTCAGGTTTAGAAGGTTTGGATTTATTTTCTAAATTAATTATTCAATTGTCAGAATTAGAAATCGATCGAAGGCCTTTGGAAATTTGGCTAGAGCTAGATCCTAGGAACATTCACAAAGCCCAAAAAGCTATAATTCAAACTTTTGGAGATTATTACCAAACTCAAATTTGGTCAGATTACAATAACTGGGATCGGGTTTTGCGGTGTTATAAATACTCTTAGATTAGTACAAATCTTTTTGTAAAAACATAGAGCAATACCAGACTTGATACTAGCATTACTAAGAAAACCAAATTTAGTATTAGCACTTTTATCATATTTTAAGCTTTAAGTTCTAAATAAAAATTTTCTAAAAACTGTAAAAATTCTGATTCAGTCTCAAAGATGCCAGAGTTTGAAACTCTTACTTGCAAATTATCAATGTAAAAATAACCTCTAAAAATATTCCTGCCTTCGACTTGATTTGCTGAATAAATAAATGAAGTGTTGGCATCTAGGATCAAGACTCCAGACATGAAACCATCTTCTATCAGCTTTTTAATGTTTCCCTTTTCCCTCTCTAGGTCTAAGTTTACTTGGGACTCATAGCTATAAACACTTATTGTAAAACTGTCTAAAAGTGTATCACCAGAAGCTATACACTTTAAGCTACCAGTAGCTATCCCTCTTGGTGAAGTAATCCCTTTTGCAAAATCACTTGATTTGTAGTCAAAAGAGAAGTTTTCTGGAATATTATTTTGAACAAAATCAGCCTCCATAAGCTTGCAAGGATCTAGCTCTACACCATACTCTGCTTTAGTCTCTTGACTAAGCCAATCGGGCTTCACTGTAGCATCACTGTCTATAACAATGTTATCCACTTCAGTTGTAAAATTTTCTAAAGTACTGCCCGCAGGTACAGATTTAAAATCTTGAAGATTGTTGGTTTTGTCGTTACTGTCTACAACAGTTTCTCTACTAACTGGTGTGGTATTTTCTGAATTTTTACCCCTATTTACCCAAAGAAAAATCCCAGAACCTAGAATTATTAAAACTAAAAACACACCTCCAATTATTATAATATATTTTTTAAACATATTTACTATTTTTTTGTAAAAAAGATACGAAACTACTGCAAGCATAGCTCGTTTTTTTAAGAAAGTCAAAATCTTGTTAGTTTAGCTTATTTAAATTTGAATCAAAAGATGCTTAGAAGTGAGATAATAAATTTGTAAAAAAATAAAGGCTCCCCCTAGTAAACAACTAACCTAATGGTTTTACTTTTAAACTTTTTAACAGTATAGAATAAATATCACCTTGTCTATGATTAAATCTAAATTCACTTTATTTTAAAAATATTGGAAAGTTGATTTGAGTAAATCCATTAAACTTGGCAAGTCTCCTTTTAGCAAAAGACCAGAAAGACTCTATTCCATTAACGCGGCTCTTACCTCTAGCAAATTCATTTTTTGAATGATGTGTTCTGTAATGCTCATATCCATTCAAAACTAATCCATCATAAGCTTTCCAACCATCTGTATAAATTACTGACTCCTCTAGTATTTTTCCTTTGATAATAGGTAAAAGTTCTTTTCTAGAGCAATTCTTTACTATTTGAGTATAGACTACCATTTCTTTTTAAAAGACCAAAGGCAGGTGTTTTACCAGCTGCTCCCCTACCTCTTTTACCACGAACACGCCTAGCACCAAAATATGATTCATCTAATTCAAATTCTCCTGCTAGGTCATTGTTGCTTTAATCTAAAGCTATCCTTCCAATTCTAGTTCTTAGAAGTTTAAATATTCTTTCTATAGTATTTACACTACCTCCTACGATCTTAGATGTTTTTGAAGGTGTATCATCTAGACTAAAACACTTTAGAAGAAGTCTAAATTTAGTTTCAGAAAGCTTAGAACGTTTCATATACTTGTTTTTCATTTCTTAATAAGGATTATATACCATATTAAGTTTGTGTTTTAGGGGGCTAAGATTTTATAGGCTTCGGCTGAAAACTGGTTTACCGATAAAGTATTATACTGGTTGTACGTTGAGCTTTTAGATTCGGGATTTTTTGAGCAGGTAGGAGGGTAAATTACTTAACCGTGAGTCACCACCCTAGGTAAAAGCTTTGTCAAAGTCAACATTCTTATTCTAAACTGTTGTTAATTTGTATAGCTTTTTGAATATTGCTTCTGTGCTCAGTTTCGGTATTGGCAAAATAGGTAACCCCATTTAGATCAGCGACAAAATACAAGTAGTCTCCACTAGCCGGGTTTAGAGCTGCTGAAATATTATCAATTTGGGGAGAGCTGATTGCTCCTATAGGATAACCGCTATTGGCATAGGTGGAGTATTTATGTTTGGCTATAGGATCGCTGAGGTAAAAGCAGTCAGGGATTTCGAAAGTTTGCTGACAGAGTTTGCGACCAGTAGAATACTGGACAGTGACATCAGATTGCCAGGGTCTGTCGATAGTGTTTCGGTTATAAAAAACTCTAGCCACTTTGGCTCTTTCTAGGTTGACTGCTTGAATGTTCGACTGGTTTACACCTTGGATCGGTCGACCGGTTTCTTTTTCTATGACAGAGGCCATTATGATGGCTTGATTTAAATTTGATTTCTCTTCTTGATTTAATTTATTCCAGACTTTGGTTTGGAAATTTCTTAGGATTTTGGCTGTTATGTCTTCTTTGGTAGCATCTTGGAAAAATTCGTAAGTATCAGGGTATAGATAACCTTCTAAATAATACAATTGACAGCTAAAAGGGTCTCCATATTCACAATCCAGTGGCTCTGGTAGGAAAGGGTAAGTTTGCCTATCAAAATTCTCAGGATCCTGTAAGTAAGCTTGCCAAGATTCTGTATCACCTAGGTTGTTAGCCACCAATTCGGCAATTACATCATCTGCCGTTTTACCTTCTTTGAGGGTTATTTTGACTATATTACTGGTATTTGGGTTGGAGTTTTCGGACTGGTTTTGTATTTGCGAAAGGATATCTTCTGGCTCAGCAGGAACTTGGAGAGTATATTCTTTGACTTGGAGTTTGAAGGTGGGGCGGTTGTTGGCTAGCCATAGAAAGTAGGCTTTGTTGGAAATTATATTGTCTTTTACTAGCTGATCGGATATTGAAGCCAGGTTATCCCCAGACTCTACTCGTACAATATATTCACCGCTAGGGGAGTCTTGAGGGGCTGATATGGTAGTTTGGTAAAAACTATACAACCACCAACCAGCCAAGCCAAAGATAGCTAGGACAATAATTAAGGGGAGTAAGATTTTTTTCATAGACTTAAGTTTTGGTTTTGTTGAGTTTAATTATTTATGAACTAGAATTGTTTAGTATTTTCTTGTAAAAAATGGTTATACTTGGTTATTTGTTTTTAGTTTTTTAAGTTTAGTTTCAAGCTAGATCAAACAAGTGCATTTGAATCAGCTTTGATTTTCAGATGTTTTGAGTTATTTTGGATATACAATCTATATTGAATTAACAAAAATTTTAGAAATAAGTCAATTTTGAAATTTAGATGAGCCTTCAAAACCTTTATTAATAAGTTTAACTTAGTCCTAATTTGTTTGGGAAAATGGGGTTTGTAAGCTTGGTTAAAATTTTATACAGCAAAAATATTTTTATTTTTTTTGACATTATTTTAGATACAGTTAATATTATCTTATTATGTCTAAGTATGCTACTAATGATAACAATTTTCAACAATTTTTGCCTTTAATTTCGAAAATATTATTAGCTGGGGTGGTGATAGGTTTGGCAGTTTGGGGTCTGTCTTGGTGGTTAAATAGTGGTGAAGAGCCAACCAGAGAAGAACCTGCTTTTACAGTTCCTATCCAAGCTACTTACAACGATACTAAGGGTAACCCAGAAGCTGATTTGGCCTTGGTATTTTTATCAGATTATCAATGCCCTGCTTGTCGAGCCAATGAAATAAATATGGAGTCAATCGTAAATGATTATCAAGATGATGTACTTTTTATTTATAAACATCTGCCTTTAGATGATATTCACCCTTTTGCTAGAAGTGCTGCTGAAGCTGTCCAAGCAGCAGGTAGGCAAGATAAGTATTTTGAATATTCAGAATTAGCCTTTAACTTACAAGATACTGGTTATTCTAACCAAGCTTACCAGGATTTGGCTGAGAGACTAGGCTTGGATGTAGATAAATTTAACCAAGATAGAAGATCTAAAGAAGTCCGAGATGAGGTGGAATTTGATACTCAAGATGTTATTGATACCGATCTTAGCTCTTGTTCAGTAGGTAAGCCAGCTGGTAGTAGGGCTAACTTGGGAACTCCAATGGGGATTTTGTATTTAGATGATAAAGTGGTAGATTGTTGGAGCGGAGGTCTTACCCCAGAGGATTTTGCAGCCAAAGTCGACCCTTATTTAGAAGATCAATCTAGCACTGAAGATTCAGAGTAAATAAACTCAAATTAGGAAATGATTCAATTATGACTTTAGAAGAAAAACTACTCAGACTACAAGAAATTAAAAATCTCTTAACAGAGAAAAAAGTTTCCTTGTCAGATTCAGTTCCTCTACTAGAAGAGGCTTATAAGATAAAGTCAGAAATTGAAAAAGAGTTGGCTGAAATTGAAAACAAACTCATAGATTTATCTCAAGAAGAAGATTCTAATAACTAAATTAAATATATCTTATGTCTCAAAAAATTACCGATCAAGAAATTATCAAAGTAGCTAGGCTAGCTAAATTATATGAAAACCCCGGAGAGGATTTTATTACCAAGTTTGGAAGTGATTTAACCAGTGTCTTAAGTTATGTTGAGGAGCTATCAGAAGTAGATGTGTCAGGAGTAGATCCCTTAGCTTCTTCTAGGACTATTGGTTTGGCTGGTTTGAGGGAGGACGAACCGGACTCAGATACTCAAAACTACCAAAGAGTCCGTTCCAATATTATTCAAAACTTCCCCAAAAAACAAGGTAATTTGCTAGTTGTTTCAAATATCTTTCACTCCTAATGACTGTTACTCAAGCTAGAGCCAAATGGTGGTATAGGGTTTTAGAATCTGTTTTGGCTTTTTCTTCCTTTGGTATACTAGGTCTAATATTTGTTTTGTCTTTTTTCCCGACTACCCTTATCTGGGTAAGCCTATTTTTTATTTTATATGGTTTGTTTTGGATTTTTAAGGTTGCTTTGATAGCTATTTATACTGTCTATACTTACAAACAGTTAAAAAGATGGGAGAAAGTAGATTGGCCATATTTGTTACAAAAACTAGACACAGGCTTACCAGCAGCTAAAAAATATCTCCTAGACTTGGCTGATAAGTACCAAACCAAATTAGACTGGAAAGAGTATATACTGGAGCAGGTAGATAACTTGGTGGAAGTTAATCAAAGACTAAAGCCTAAAGATGTTTATCAGGTAGCTTTATTTACGGTCTATAACGAGCCGTCTGAGGTTTTGATTCGTTCGCTGGAGTTTATCAATAAAGCCTATATCGACAAAGCTAAGTGTTTGGTAGTAATTTCTCAAGAAGAAAAGAACGGGACAGATAAAAATAAAGAATTGAGAGATAAGGTCGGTGAGCTGGATTGGGTTGAGAGCAAATTAATCAAACCCTACGATCTAGAGGACGTATATCAGAAACACACCCAAGAATTTTTGCAAGCTAGAAAACCTAAAAATTTTACCAAACTCGAACTATCCTCAGAAAAATTAAACCTATTTTTTACTGAACATCCAGGTGATTTGCCAGGGGAAATTAGAGGTAAGGCTAGTAACGAAGACTGGGCTGCTAGAAATTTATCTTTGTTATTAAGTGATAACCAGATTTCAGCAGATAAGGTTTTGATTACTAGTTTGGATTCTGATTCTCATATTGGTACCTATTTTTTTGCTAATTTGACTTATAAGTTTTTAGCCACTAAGGATAGACTTGAAACCGGTTACCAGCCAGTCCATGTCTACTCTAACAATTTTTTTAAAACTGGATTTTGGGCTAGACAAATCGCTACTCAAACCACTTTAGATAATATGAGTAGGGTGGCTATGCACGAAGAAGCTGCTCTTTTTGCGATTTATAGTTTACCTCTTTCACTTTTGAGAAAAGCTGATTTTTGGGAGCGGGAATTGATTGCTGAAGATATTTTGTTGACAGCTAGGTGTATTTTGGCTACTCAAGGGCGGTTCAAAGTCGAGGCTCAGTACGGAATATTAGAAGGGGATGCGGTGGAAGATGAGGATTATATAGATACTATTATTTCTCAATATAAGCAATTACAGAGATGGAGCTGGGGTGGGGTAGAAGTTATACCATACCTGATTCAGTATTTTTTTATAAAACACTCGGGTAGTTTGATAGATTTGAGGGTTAGGCTTAAATGGGTTTTTTTGCAATTTTCTAACCATTTTTTCTGGTCTACCACTCCGATTTTGTTCTCAGTCGGCATATTTTTCCCCCAAATTCTAGCCTCAGAAGATGATAAAGCCACTCAACTTGCCCAATCTTTATCGATTTTTGCTCAGTATTATGCTTGGTTGAGTATGATTTTTCTTGCTCTGTTTAGCTTTATAGTTTTTCGTTTTATCACCGTCAAAGCAGGTAAGCATACCAAAATTACTTGGTACAGCTGGTATTTAATCATTTTTCAAATTTTAATTTCTCCAGTTTTTTACTTGTTTATGGGTATACCCGCCTTGGATGCTCAGCTAAGAGGTTTGCTTGGAAAATATCTTAGTTATGTAGTTACCCCAAAAAAATGAGTCAGGAGTGGTTAAGTTTCTAAAGTCCAGTCTTTTTCTTACATTTAAATTTCTAGTAAAATATGCAGTCCAACACCAATCTAAACCCACCGAAATCTAACTCAGATTCTATTGGGATTAGCTTTTGGAGTTTTATAAGTCGATATAGATGGAGGTTCTTAGGACTTTTACTAGGCTTGGCTTTTGTCTTTTCTAGTTTGTTTTTCTGGTTTTATAAAACTAACCAAGAATATTCTAATTACCTTTCTCAGTGCCAAGAAAGGCAGCTCAAATTGAATACTTTTAAACCCGGAATAGCGGATAAATATTGTCAATTGTCCAAACCAGCTTTCGGTAAATTTGCTATCTTGAAGGAATATCAAAAAGATTTAGATAGTTTGGAAATTTTACAGCGGCAGGCTTATCAAGATTTACCTGATCTTAGCCTCAGAATAGATACTGAAGTTGGATTATATAAGGGGATTCTAGTTTGTTTTCAACAGGTTTCCCCTGACTTTTTACCAACTTTTCAAGAATCTCAAAATAAAATATCTCAGAATTCTCAATTAGACGAGTTGGATATCTATTTACAGAAAAAAGCTCAAGCCCAAACTTTGGCCCAAGAGGTTTCAAACTTAGAAAACAGGCTACAAGCTTTGGACTTAGATTGGAGGCATTTGAGCAAGGTTTTAGATTTGGCAGAGGAAATTCCTGATCAGCCTAAAATAAATGATTATTCAGAAGTTTTGCAATATTGCCTGGATTATCAAGAGTTTTATGCTAGGCAGATTGAACAAGAAGGTGAAAAAAAGGTTTTGGAAGTTTTGCAATACCAATATTTTACTGGTCGAGACTTTCAGCTATTATACGACCAAAAAGTCCAAGATCAATATCAAAATGTAAATTATTCTCAGGCTAAATTTGCTATTTCTGATAATAACTTGATAGACACCAAAATCCTAGATTTGGCTACAGGCAGAGGTTATAAACTTAGGCCAATAGCCGAGATCTCAAATTTAGTTCAAGTAGGATTAGAGGATTTGCAGCCTCAAGCTAAAGACGCTTGGTTATCTCTTCAGTCTTATGCCAAAAGTCAAGGTGTAAATTTGGGTTTGTTATCAGGCTTTAGAAGCCCTGAAGACCAGGCTAAAATTTTTCTAAATAGAGTGAATGAGATTGGGTTTGCCACTTACTCCGAGGATCAGATTTTGAGTGGAGAGGCTGATAGTTTGTTAGACAGGGTTTTACAAACCAGTTCGATACCTGGTTATTCCAAACATCATACAGGTTATACTATTGATATTAGAGATTTAGATTCCTCAGAGCCCTTTACTAAGTTTTCTCAAACTCCAGCTTATGCCTGGCTAAGTGAAGACAACTATTTGATAGCTAAAAAGTTTGGATTTATACCTAGTTATCCACAAGGTCAAGAGAAGGCCGGGCCAGAGCCTGAAGCTTGGGAATATGTTTGGGTGCCTGAAAAATTTTTAGTAAGGTGATTTTGACCAGATAGTTTTGTTGGACTATAATTCTTTTTAAGAAAATTAGTAATTAAAATCCAATTATGGTTTGCTAGTTTTTAGCCGATTTTTAATTTAGTTAATGAGGTTAATACAAAACCAAAAATAAAAATAAAAATATGCCAATTCAATTACAATCTTCAAGCTCTTCAAGATCTTCAATAAAAACTGCTACAAACTCAGTTTTCAATAGAGCTAATAGGGTGTTAAACGATTTGGACAAAAAGTTTAATGAAGAGGATACCAAGGCTAAAGCTAAGTTTTTGAAACTTAAGTATATTAATTTGTACGGCTATCCTATAGATATTTCTAATTTAGGTGTAGTCTCCAAAGAGAAGGCTATAAAGTATAATTTTGGGGTTTTTCATCGGGAAAACAAAACTCTTTTCATAGCTACAGCTTACCCTAATTATCCTGGCCAAAAAGATTGTCTTAGTGAATTGAAAAAACAGGGTTATAAACTAGATATTTATCTTTGCTCTGAGGACTCTTTTGAAAAAATTCTTAAAACTTATGATACCATTATTAACAGCACTAGACCAGAAGATGATATAATACTATCTCCTACTGATTTAGATCCAGATAAAACCCAAAAAATCAGCCTACAAGAGCTGACTACTAGTAAACTGCAAAATATTCCAATTTCCAAGCTAATTCAATTAATACTGATTTCGGCCCTGCAAAACAAAGCTTCAGATATTCACTTTGAGCCTGAGAAAGATTCCTATATTTTTAAACTCAGATTGGATGGGGTGATTCATAAGTTTGCAGAATTACCCAAAACCCTTCACCAACCAATCGAAAACCGTCTAAAATTGTTATCCGGTCTAAAATTAAATGTAAATAATATTCCTCAAGATGGTAGATTTAGTTTTCGGGCTGGAGAGAAGGAAATTGATGTTCGTGTCTCTATGCTTCCTTCAAGTTATGGCTATTCTATAGTAATGAGGCTTTTGGGCACTGGTCAGGTAGCTTTGCAGCTTGAATCGCTAGGTTTTTTAGGTTTAGCAAAAGATTTGCTAAGGCGTGAGATTGATAAACCACAGGGTCTGATCCTAACTACTGGTCCGACTGGATCTGGTAAGACTACTACTTTATATACTATTCTAAATCGGTTAAACAATGGTTCAAATAAAATTATTACTTTAGAAGATCCTATTGAATACAAATTGCCTGGAGTTTCTCAAACTCAAATCGCCAAAGATTCTGGATATACTTTTGCCTCTGGGCTTAAATCTATTCTCAGACAAGATCCAGATGTAGTTATGGTTGGTGAGGTTAGGGATGAAGAAACCGCCAAAATTGCTGTTCAGGCTGCTATGACAGGGCATAAAGTGCTTTCCACTATTCACACCAACGATGCCTCTGGAGCTTTGCCTAGACTTATGGAAATGGGTTTGAAAGGTTTTTTACTGGCTGATTCTTTGAGTTTGGTGGTAGGTCAAAGACTAGTTAGAAAAATCTGCCCCAGTTGTAAAGTACCTCAAAAGCTTGAACCTTCAGAGATAAGGTTTATCAAAGAGGAGATAGCCAAAATTCCTTCTAATGCTGGTTTAGAGATTCCTTCTAAGGTTCAGTTTTATACTTCCAAAGGCTGCCCTGAGTGTAATGGCCTAGGCTATAAAGGTAGGATCGGGGTATACGAAGTCTTGAGCATGAACGAAGCTATGAGAAGCCTGATTTCTGATAAAGAACCATCGATTGTAGAAGTTAGAAAATTAGTTAGGTCTCAAGGTATGGTAAGTATGATGCAAGATGGTATTTATAAAGCTATTCTAGGCTTGACTGATATAGCTGAGATTAGAAGAAAAATTGTCTAATTAGAAGTTTTTTTACCAGTCTTTTTAGATTTAATTTCAGTTTTATTTTTACCCCCAATTTCGTTTTCATTAAAAGCTTTGGAATGAATATCTCGAATTTGCCAATCAGTTACATGAGTATAAATCTGAGTGGTAGAAATAGAAGAATGCCCCAATAATTCTTGCAGACTTCTCAAGTCCCCAGTCTTGCTTAAAACTTTTGTAGCAAAACTGTGTCTCAGAGTGTGAGGTGTCACTTGCTTGAAAATACCAACTCTAAAAGCATACTCCTGAAGCATCATTTGTACCATTCTGGGTGATAGAGGTTTGATTTTAGTAGGGTCTGAAGGCCGGTTTTTGCTGAATGATATAAACAAAAAAGGAATCTCATCTTCCCCTCTAGCATCTAAATATATTTGAATTGCTTGGTAAGCTGTAGGTGATAAAAAAGTAGTTCTAACTTTCCCCCCCTTACCTTGAATTTGTAGCGGAAAAATGTTTTTGGATTGGTTTTCTTGGTTTAAATAAACAGCCTTTAGAATATCTGATTTGGTCAACTTCAACAATTCTGAGAGTCTAAGACCAGAGCTGAAAAGGGTTAGTATAATGGACTGGTTTCTCAGCTTTTGAACTTCAGGGATTTTTTTCTTATCGTTGATTATCTCTTTTAGCAGGCGACCAATTTCTTGATCAGTTAAGAAGTCTATTCTTCGCATCCGACTTTTGG
Source organism: Metis holothuriae (assembly GCA_028566655.1). Classification (NCBI taxonomy): domain Eukaryota; kingdom Metazoa; phylum Arthropoda; class Copepoda; order Harpacticoida; family Metidae; genus Metis; species Metis holothuriae. Next base: position 14,139 of record JAOXNJ010077737.1, read on the forward strand.
GTAGATCTAGTTTTTCTGGGCTCAAAACGACTTGACCCCTCTGGATTAAGAACTTGAGGAAACTACGAATTACTACAATCTGATAAGCTTGGGTTTTGAGAGACTTTTTTTTGTTAAAAGCCTTTTTTTTATTCAAAAATTTGCGGTAATTATTAATAATATTAATATCTATTTCTTGGGTCCTTTGAATTTTCTTTTGCTCGCAAAAAGCCAAAAATCTATCCAAGGTATTTTGGTAATTTCTAACCGTATGCTCAGTGTATTGTTTGGTTAACTGGCAGTAGTCTAAAAAGTCTTGAATATCTTGAGAAAGACTCATATATTATGAGATATTAAGCTAGAATTTGACTTGTGTCAAAGTGTTCTGGTTTTTAAGTTTAAAGGATCTTTTGTGAGGGTTTGGGTGGGGTTGTTGAAAAGTTTAAACTTTGACAAAAAATTTTAAAAATTATACTAATTATATTTAAGTTTATGCCAAAATTACCGGTAAAAAAAGTTCAAATCAAAGATTTTAGTATTGATTCTAAAAATCATAAAAAAAATAAGCAAGACTCAGACAAAGATATTCAAATACGTGAGGATAACATTTCCAAACCAGTAGAGGTCAAGAAAATTACCCACCAGCCAAGCAAAAAACTAGAGATAAATTCAAGTAGTGATCTAAGCCTGCCTGGTAAGAAAAGTAAAAATTTACTATTAGAAGGGGAGGTGGCAAATCATTTTTTAGATTCTGAGGAAGTCAAAAAACTGCCAGCAAAGAAAAAACTGTTGGATGTAGATCAAGAGGTAGCTATGGCTTTAGATTTGGATACCTCTTCTACGGGAGATCAAAAACTTTTTCAATCTGAATTTCATAAGGGTATTCAAACTGATATTAAGAAACGAGGCTTGTTGGGTCAAATCTGGTATTATATAACTTCTGGCTGGCTGGTAAATACTGTTATTATCGCTTTATTTTTGAGTTTAGCATTTTTTTATTTTGATGGTCTTCAGCCCCTAGTCCTCAAAAACTATTCTAGCAATTCCAAAGCCTTGGCAGCAGATATGAATTCTGACTTTGAAAACAAATCTAAAACTCTATTAGAAGCGGTTTCAGGTTTGAACAATTATCCACTTGCACCCACTTTATTTGATGTTTGTAACACTAATCTGATCACCGAGACTGAGACTTTTCCAGACTTGAAGATTGTAAGTAGTAGTATTTTACCTAATAACAATTTTCAGACAGTAGGTCTGGTTAGTGTCTTTTATAGTTCTGAGGTTTTGGATATTCATAAGGATTTATATCAGAAATATGTTGATACACTGCTTGAGTATTCTAGAAATTTGAGTGAGCTGGAAGGGTTTTTTAATTATCTAGCTTTTAGAAATGTTTGGATTCAGTCTTGTCAAGATTTTTTTGCTGAAAACGTCCAGAACTCTGATTTAATTGTGTCTTGCCAAAATATCATTACTATCGATCAAGAATATACTGGTCTGCTAGACTCTCAATCTAGTCAAATCTCAAGTTTTGGTAAAGTGGCATGTGAAAATCTGCTCACTGACCTTGATTCTATAGATGATTCAGGTGAATTACCAGAAAATTTTTTGGAGTGGCGGGATTCTTGGTCAGATTTGTATAACGATTTATTGAATGTAAATTTTGATTTTGATGAATTATTGGCATCGGTGCAGGGTAGTTTGGATAATTACAGGTCAGCTTACCAAGATTATTTGCAAGGCATAGACAATCTAGTGAAAAAACGAAGTCAAATTCAGAATGAGTTTTATTTTTTGAATATTGAATTTTAGGAGATTTTGTTTAAGTCTGAACTTTTATAGTTATACTTTCATTAAGTAAGTAAAATATACCAGCTATGCCTTGAACTTTTACAGCTATGTTTTTATTGAGTGAGTAAATTTCTTTCCAGGTAAAAGTTTTGGTAAGGTTGAGGTTGGAATAGATGTATTGCCTAGCTTGTGTCAAAGTTAAAATAGGAAATACTGGAGAAGTTTTTGACTTGTATTTGGATTAACTAAGGAATCGTTGATTATTTAATTTTTTAACACTTAGGCTAGACTCTAGTCGAGTCGTCCTATCTACACTAAGTAAAACCCCAAAAGCTACTAGGTTTATCAACATAGCCGAACCACCTGCTGAGACGAAAGGTAGCGGGATACCGGTAAGAGGGGTAATACCAGTAATGCCTAAAATATTCAAAAAAGCTTGTAAACCAATCCAAGTAGAAATACCAGTGGCAATGACTGTACCTCCTGGATTCTTGGCTTGTCTGGCTATTTCTAAACCTCTAAAAACCAAAACTAGATAAATAAAAAGAAATATTACAGTTCTTACAAAACCCATTTCTTCACCTATGGTGGCAATAATAGCATCAGTATCAGCCTCTGGAACAAGACCTGACTGTTTTAATTCACCGACTGAATAACCTTGACCCCAGAGTCCGCCACTAGAGATAGCTTTTTGAACTTGATTGATCTGATAACTACCATTACCCACTGACAAGACCCTGTCTAACCTATAAGAGGTTCCAAGAATAGCAATTGCACTTATCCCAATAACTATACCAAGCAAAGGTAAAAGAATTCTTTGAGGGGTTTTGATTGACCATAGGGCGCTAAGGAGGATAATAAAAATTATCAAAACACTACCCAAATCTGGTTGTAACAGGGATAGAAAAAATACTGTAAAAAATGAGTAGATAGGTAATTTAAGTTGACTCCAAGTATAACCGTTTTCGGTTGGAGATTGTAGAGACTTGGCAAAATACATAAGTAAAGAAAGTTTGGCCAGCTCGATAGGTTGAAAATTTTGTAAACCAAAAAAGTTTATCCATCTCAGGGAGTTATTAGCTGAGAAAGGTCTAATCGGTAAAAAACTAACTTGCTGAACCACTTCATCTCTAGCAACCTCAAAAAAAATTGAATAGAAGCCAAAGAAACCTAGATATCCTAGAAGTACAAGAGTAAAAACTAAAAGCGGGGTTGTGTACTTGATCAAAATATTGTAATCAAGTCTAGATATAAAATAAGCCAAAAATCCACCCAGACCAACCCCAAAAACAATCTGTTTTACAAACTCTGAATAAAAAGCAGTAGGTCCTTTGATGGATAGGGTGCTACCCAAGAAGGCTAATCCAAAAATTATCAAAAGAATTACACATAGTATATTAACCCAGTCGTAAGGAAATAAATTTTTCTTTAGACCTGGACTTACTTTTTTTTTAGATTTGGAATTCAGGGGTTTTCTCATCTTCTAAAAAATTGCTTTTCTGTTTAAGTTTGTCAATTTGCCAGTTTAGAAAAAGTTTCATTTAACACTTTTTGGAAGATTTTTTTGACTTCGATATTTTCTAGTTTTTAGGTTTGATATTTTTTAAATGTTTTAATTTAGGCTAGGGTGAGACGGGGGTATTCAAGGCTAAATTTGTAAAACATAAAACAGCTTTTAATTTTAAAATAAGACTAAATAAGCAACTAAGCATGGTTTAAGAGTTTTATTTTGAGTCAGAAAATTAGTAGATTTGAAGATACCTGAAGGTAAGTTGTTAAGTTTGACAAAAGCCATCCCTCTAAACACTATTTCCTTGATGTCTCAAGCCCAAGAATACTTTGTTTTTTCCTCCTCTGATGTATCCAAAACTGATGTTCAGTTAGTTGGTTTGCAGGATACTAGAACGAATATCAAGGTTACCACAGCTATTAACAATCCAGCTATTCAAGGGCCTTCAATTATGGCTTTTGCTGGAGCTAGGTATTCTAGATCTAGTGATTCGATAGAGGATATTTACAGAGAAATCAAAGCCGCAGGGCAAAATGCTCAAGAGAAGCTAGCTAATATTTTTAGAAAATACGGACATGCTAGCGTGGCTGATATGTCACAAGTTTTTCTGTATATTGAGAATATACCCCAGATTTTGGCGACTAAGTTTTTTAACGAAACTTCTTTGGGTGGTGGTCAAGAGAGATCTACTAGATATCAAGATTTTGGGAATTTGGAAATAGAGGACTTGGATTCTCAATTCACCCCTGAGCAGCAAATTTTGGCGAGGCAAGATCTTGATTTTGAAGTTTTGAATAGCTCTTTTAAAGATTTACAAAAATACTCTTTGGCTAAGTATCAATTTTGGAAAGAGAGGTTAACTAAGGAGTATACTCAAATTTATAATATCGATCCCAAATCCAAGAAGCAACAAAGCTCCTTAAAGGCTAGGGTTTTTGATTCAGCTAGAAGTTTTTTGCTCTCTGGGCTTGGTAACAGGACTAGTCTTGCTTGGGTTACTAGTGCTAGAGAGTGGTCCCGCCTGATATCAAGTTTCAAAGGCAACCAGTCTTATACCCTACAATGCCTAGGTCAGCAAATAGAAGAGCTACTAGCCCCGACTCAGGAATTAACTGAATTTGATTATTTACCCGAAGCCCCAGATTTGATCAGGTATACTTCGGCAGATGAAAGCTCCTGCAATATTTTATCCAAATTATCAGAATACTTAGATTCAAACCCTGAAATCTTGTCAGGTTTACAGGATTCTAGCCAAAATGCTTGTCAGCAAATAAATATTCGAGCCAGACTTATACCCGAGTCAGTCCCAGCTACCCTTAAGGTGGTTAGTCAGTTGATTTTATCTCTGCATCCAGATCTAGACATTTTAACTTTACTGGAAAGGCTGAAGTCTCTGAGTGAGGGTAAAATTACAACTCTTAGCAAGCTAGTGTTAGCCGGTTTTGATCATCACAAGCAAATGCCGAATACTTACCGAGTGAATGCACTCAGTTATCAGCTAGATTTTTCTTTGGCTGAGGCTAGGGATTTGAATAGGCATAGGGCTTGGGGTAGGTATATACCATTATTAGATATGGTTAAAAATCCTAAAGATATTTTAAGTCACGGTTTTTCACTTCCTTTATATTTGACCCAGAATCCTAAATTGGAAAAATCTTGTAAAGAATTTAGCCAAGATTTGCAGGGTTATTATCTGCAGTTAGAGAAATTTTTAGATATGGTAATTGATAAGCCTTGGTTTGATAAGGAAATAATTAAGCAAATCCTACCTTTTGCTCATACTGCTAGAATGTTTATGCACACCTCAATCAAAGAACTATCCTATATGACTATGTTGAGGGTTAGACCAGGAGGGCATATAAATTACAGAGAAATAGCTTATCAAATCGTAAAAAAGGCTAAAGACAGTAATTTGTGGTTGACTGGTCTAGATTTACCAGCTCGCCCAAATCCTAGTAGTAGAGAAGAGTTTATTGATCGAAGTTGATTTTATTTTATTGCTTTAGATTTAGCTATTTTCAAACTAGACAAAATTTTTATTATTCTTTAAGAATTGAATATTATATCACGGTTATAATTTTCCTAAAATTTCATAAAAAATAGGCTTGTATTAAGATTTGGTTATTTGTTTGAAAAGTAGTAAAAGTTGGAGAGGTGATTTGTATAAAAAAGTATTAATTATGGAAAATCAGTTTTTTAGTCAGCAAAAATTTTGGAATCAGGTATTTAGGTATTTAACTTATGCTATAACCCCTTACATTGCATACTTGTCCTATTTATACTTCTTTGTAAATATACAAGTCTTGGCTCGTTAACTAGTATTAAAAAATGACTTATACAGTTCTAAGATCAAAGAGAAAAAGCTTGGCTCTGATAATTAAAAATGGTAAATTAGTGGTAAAGTCACCTTTGAGACTATCTGATAAAAAAATTCGAGAATTTATAGATTTTAAGAGGAATTGGATAACCAAACATTTGTCTATTTCTAAACAAAAAATAAGCTTGGTTTTTGATAAAAACTCTGAGTATTATTGGTATCAAGGCCAGAAGTATAAGGTTTATAAAAAACTTGGTAAAAATAAGAAATATAGTTTTGAGCTTTCCCAAACTTCTAATCCGGTCAAAGCTTTTTTTCTTACCACGCCAATTTTGGAGTTTACTAAAATAGATAAGCAACTGTTAAAATTTGAGAAACAAAATTTGGCTCAAAGAGTAGAATTATTATGGTCTAAAGCGGTTCAAAAATATCCTGAATTAGGGGAATTTGAAATTGTTTTTAGATTTCGCAGACTCAAGTCTCGCTGGGGATCTTGTAGTACTAAGGGTGTAATTACTTTGAATACCAAGCTTATTCATTTGGCTCCTAAGTTCTTGGAAGCAGTTTTTTGGCATGAGATTAGCCATTTATATATACCCAACCACTCTAGCCAGTTTTATAGTCAATTAGCTAGTTTTTATCCTGATTATAAATCAGTTGAGCAGGATCTAAAAAACTGGAGTTTAAGCTAGTTTGAGTTATACCATCTGCGTTTCCAGCTTTTACATTTAGGCTTTTATTAAGTAATCAGATTATTTTAAATTCAAGCAGTCCCTCAGGTAAAAATCTGATCAGAGTTAAGATTAGAAGGGGTTGGGTTGATAAACTAAGATCTCGCTCCTCTTTTGGTTTCTAGATAGAATTGGCTTAGATCAGTCCATAAATATTGGCTATAATTACTATGCTTGGTGGTATAGTCTAAGAGGTATTCTAAGTCTGGTTGGTAAAAAATTTCTAACCTTTGCCTACTTAAATTGAAAGTTGTGTATTGGGAGTTGAAAAAGTCTTGAATATTTTGTTTAGCTTCCGTATCTGTTAAATTGCTTTGTGAGTATTTCAATAAATTGTTTTCTGTATCAAAATCTAAAATTTCTTGATCATTGCTAAGGTTGGTAGATAATAGATTTCTACCCCCAGATCCGAATAGGTTGTAAGTATCTAGGTTGGTTATACTTACAGGAAGTAGAGAGAATGTGTATCTCTGGCTTTCTAATCTAGTCTCAGCTTCGTTGGGATCTATAATTACAGTTGCTAGACCTATTGAGGTTAGATACTTTTGTAGATCTTGAGCTAATTCTAAAGTAGAGTTGAAGGCTAATAGTCTCAATTTATCAATTAAAGTTTGGCGGTTAGAGATTTTTTGAAAAATTTGGGTAATTTGAGTTCTGTCATCAGTCCTGATTTCATAATTTGAGCCGGCTAATATATCTCTTGGATTTTCTGGGCAGTCAGGATTTGCTTGGGCGGTTAGTTGGAGAGGTAATAAAGTCTTATTGGTAGGTAATTTTTCTAAATCTGGGTATTTTTCTTTATCAAATTCAAAATTCAAAAGGCTACAAAACAAATACTTTCTTAAGGTTTTACTAACCAATTCATCTCTTCTTTGGAGGTTAAAAAATAGTGAGTAGTAGGTATTGGTACCGATAATTTTCCTTTCTATATCAGTAGAGTTTAAAATTTCTTGGGTGCTAGAATTTTTACTAGTAGTGATGGGTCTGGTAAAGAGGTGGACATTACCTTCTTGGTAGGCCGTTTGTAGAGAATTTTTGCTACTTGGGTCAAAGTCTTCATAGTTGGAAACTACATATTTTTCCAGGTAAGGTTGGGAGCCATAATTTTGATATTGGTTTTTCTCTAAGATTACTTTTTGGTAAGATCCAGAGGAGGGATCACTTCTAAATGGGTTGCTAATACTAGATTTGGTTTGGGAATCAGGGTCTTGAACAGAATCGTTTTGAAAGCTGAAATAGCCAGAAGTGACAGTGGGGAAAGTGGTTCTAGGATCGTTCCTAAGTGAGTTAATATCTCCAATTGAGTAGAAATTTCTAGAAATTGGGATAATATCCAATTCATAAATAAGTTGAGGGTTAGATCTAGTGGCGGTTATGGTGAAGGTAGTATCGTTAATTATTTGAATTTCTAGTCCTTGTAAAACAGAGTTGAACTTTGGGTTAGAGCCAGTTTGTCTGAGTAGCTGAAAAGTATAATTAATATCCTGGGTAGTAAGCGGGCTACCATCTGACCATTTGAGGTCCTCTTTTAGAGTTAATTGCAAGTTTTTATAGCCTTCTCCGGCTGGTAAGTCAGCATCTAGCCATTGAGGCTCTGTATCTAGTAAAACAGGTTCAATAGTGATTTCTGCTGATTCCTGGTTCAGAAAATCTGGTTGGTTAACTTTGTATAAAGGGTGGTACAAAAGACTGATAACCCTTTCTTCGCCATAACTAAGATCGTTTAGAATTGGATTGAAATCACGAAATTTTGCCACTGATACTGCCTCTCGAAAGACCCCGCCTTGAGCCGGTACAGGCACGGTAAAGGCTAGATAAATACCAAAAGTTAGAAAGCCCAACGAAACTAGGGTGGCTATAGAAGTTATGAGTAACAGGATTCTTAGCTGATATGGTGAGCTTAAGAAAGCTTTGAATAAAATTTTAGGCTCTTTAAACCTAGACCAAGATATTGGCCAAGACTGTTTCCAAAGTTTGTATAATTTAAAAACTCTTTTTTGAGTTTCTAAGCGGAGTTCTTGAAATTTGGAAAACATGCTTATTGATAAATTAAACTAAGTTTGGTGTTCTTTTTTGGATATTTTTTAGATATAAAAACTAACCACTCGAAGTACTACAAAAGCCACAATCGCTACAACAGTTAAATTCACGACTACTTTTTCTACCCCTCGTCTAGTTAGATAAACTTCTGATTTACCTCCAAAAGCCCCTGACAATCCAGACCCACGATTCTGTAAAAGAATCAAAAAAGCTGCTAGAACCAGAGATACAACTTGTAAAATTAATAAGACATCTTCAGTAAAAATATTTGATAAGTCCATATGCTTAATTTGCTATAAACTAATCTAGTAGGAAAAATTGAAATTTGTAAAGGGGTGAGATAAATTGACCAGAAATAAACCAAACCTTAACTAGCTTTTTATTCAGCAGCTACCACTTTAATTAAAACTTTATTCAAAGTTAACCTGTAAAATATTTTGTAACTAATTTGTTAGATCTAATCCATCGTAATTGGAAAGATGCTTTTCCACCTCTTCTTTGGCTTCCTTTGGTCCAAACCAGCCTACAATTTCGGTGGTTTTATTTTGCAACCGCTTATAGTTTCTAAAAAAATCTTCAATTTCTAATTTTTTGTGAGCAGGCAAGCTAGCTATATCAGTCACATCATCGAATCTAGGATCTTTGACTGGTACTGCAATTACACAGTTATCCACATCTCCAGAATCAATCTTTTTCAGAATACCAATAGCCCGACATTTGATCACAGTCATAGGAGGAACTGGATTGGTAAGCAGGACTGCCACATCTAGGGCATCACCATCTTCGGCTTTGGTGCTGGGGATAAAACCGTAGTTAAAAGGATAGAATTCAGAAGAGTATAAAACTCGATCCAAGAACACTGCTCCAGTCACAGGGTCTAGCTCGTATTTGTTTTGGGATCTCTCAGGGATTTCAATTATTACATTAAATTTCTCTACCTCTCCAGAAGGTAAAAAGTATAGATTTTGCATTGTTTTAGACATATTTTATTACCTAAACTTAAACCTAAGCTATGTCAAGCCAGTTTGGTTAGTTGGTAGATTCGCTTTAGGCTTGTAGCTGTAGCCTTTTGAGATATTCAATTTTAAAAAGTGGGTTTGTTTTAATTCTCTAGATTTGAATAGTCCAACAATTGTAATACAAAGATTTGTTAGTTTATTTGAGAGGTTTGGTTTTTTGCCTCAGATTTTTGTATTGAATTTTCTAAAACTAAATTAGGGTCTATTTGCTGGTGATGAGAATCTATAAACTCTCTGAGGGCTGTATAAAATTTTTTTAAATCTTGGTTTATTATTTTTTCCTCTTGATTTTTTTCCATATCTATAAAATTATATTCTGATAATTTTTTTGAGCCAAATACCAAATCGGGAAACCTCTCTTGTAATAATCTGAAGTTTCTAAAGTTTGGAGCCAAGGCATTGCTAAAACTTTCCGCAATTCCCGGCATAATAGCATAAAATAAAGCAAAAAATTCTTTTTGTTGGCGTTTTGTAACGATTTCTGGCATTTTGAATCTAGAGACAGGGTTTTTGTCTTCGGGGTCAAAATTACAAGCTAGTCCCAGAATTACAGCTTGATTGTTACCCATAAATCTAATGTTGTAAGCCAAATTCAATTTTTTAGCTAGTTTTATAAACTTGGGTAATTTTTGTATAGAAATATATTGATTAGGATCAAACTCTCTTAGTTCTATACCAGGTTTGAGATCTAGGGATTGGGCATGCTGAGGGAAGGTGATAGAATTAACAAAGCTAAGACCACTGTTTATAGCTGTTAAACCACCTTTCTCTGCTTGTTCGTTACACAGTTTGAAGTATTTTTGCCATTCTCTTTGTCTAGTTTGGTCAAAATTTTGAGACGGTTTATTTGTTCTGCCACCTGAATAACCATCATAGAGTTTAGCTGGTATGTTATAGCCTAATTTGACCAGATCGTTGGGTTCTAAAATTCCATTTTTCAAATAGTAGGCTAATGATTCTTTTTTTACTCCAGTTTTGATATTTAATAGCATTAGTTTAAAGATATTTTCTTGGATAGGTGTCTGAAATAAATATTGTCTAATTTCTGCCGGGTTTAGACAAATAGCTTCTAAAATTCTATCTCTAGTGATAGGGGTGTTGTTTTGCAGAGAGTCAAAAAAAGTTATGATTCTTCTTGTTTCTGCAAATGGAGAGCCGTTATCAGGATCTAGAAGTTGGACTCGATTACCACCACTTAACAAACGCTCTCCACTTAGGTATTTTCCACTATTGTTTCCACTATTGTTTTCACTATTGTGAATCCCAGTTTTAATTTCCATAAAAAAGCCTTTTTCTGGATCTATTGAGCCAAAATATCTATCAAAAAGCTTGCTAATAATATCTCTTAAAGTTCTGACTTCTAGCTCTTGTCTGGCAGGGCTTTTGGTGAGAACGATATGTTTTTTATCACCATTTACCTCTAAAAGTAGATTTCTTGGCTGTTCCCCTTGTTGTGTTTTTTTACCCACTCCTAATACCTCAAAAATGTTAGTCATATTTGTATCATTAATTGGTAGCATAGATTTTTACTTTGGACAAATTCTGTGCAGTTTTTTTGACAAAAAATAGAAAATTATAGATTAACTAAGACTGGTGAGGATTTTTCTTTCAGTTTAGACCTTTTAAAGTTTTTAAAATATTTCAATTAAATCAGAGAAATTTCTAATATTTTTTATTTATATTTTTTATTTATGTCTCAAGTTAAAAAAGCAATTTTTGTAGTAGCTGGTTTTGGTACCAGATTTTTACCTCAAACTAAAGCTGTACCCAAAGAAATGATGCCTATCGTGGATAAACCTATCGTACAATACTTGGTAGAAGAAGCGGTAGAGGCCGGGATTCAGGAAATTATTTTTGTGACTGGAAGGGGTAAAAGTGCGATTGAAAATCATTTTGATGTTAGTTATGAATTAGAGCAGAAGCTAGAAAAAAAAGGAAAATTACAGGTTTTGAATCAGGTCAGAGAGATTAATAATATGTGTAATTATGCCTATGTTAGACAAGCTGAGCAAAACGGGGATGGAGATGCTGTGTTGCATGCCAAGCCTTTTGTGGATTTGCCAGAGGCGGTCTTAGTAGTTTTCCCTGATTATATAATGCCTAGCTCGAACAATACTTTCAAGAAAATGATAGATTATTATAACCAGCATCAAAAACCAATTATTGCTTCTGATAGAGTCCCAGAAAATATGGTTTCTAAGTATGGAATTCTAGATATTCAGGCAACTGAGACGGAGAATATTTCTAAAATTACTAAATTTATTGAAAAACCAAAACAAGAAGAAGCCCCTTCTAATTTAATCAATAACGGTTATGCGATTATCAATCAAGAAATTTGGGATCTTTTGAGCAGGGTTGAATCAACTGCTGGAGACGGTGAGGTAAGAGTAGCTGATGCTTTTACCAAATATGTAGAAAGTGGTAATGATTTGATGGTTTTGGAGCCTGTCAAGGCTGGTTATGACTGTGGTTCGGTTATTGGTTTTCTCAAGGCTACAGTAGATTTTGGGTTGCAAAGAGAAGATCTTAAAGCTGATTTTGAAGCATATATAAGAGATAAGTTTACTGACTTCAAGAAATAGTTATTAAGTACTTTTTTTTAAGGTCTATTTTTTTAATATTGGTTAATTCGCAAAACAAACTTCAAAAACCAGCTTGTTCAAAATTTGAAAATGCAGATTTTACAAAACTAGAAAGTCTAGTTAAAATATAAATAATGCCAGACTTTATACCCCCTCAAGAATACTTTCCTCCAGCTGGTGGGAATGCTGATGCCAATTCTCCTAGTATTTCCAACACTGCCCCCAATCAGGAATTTCAGAGGCAGTGGGCTAGAAGTGTAGCTAGAAGTGCTAGAATTAAAAGCGCTACTTCCTCGATTATGCAGACTAGAGCACAGTTAGTGCAATATTTGAGACAAAACGGTTTGGATTTATGGACTTCGGCGGTAGAGTTTCAAAACACTGGGGATTTTATTTTGTCTAGTTATATTGTTTACCCAAAACATAATAATTACAAAGAGCCGTTGAGCCAGTTTTTGCAAAGATATCCAAACTTAAATCAAATTTCGGTGGCTATCCGGGATGCGGTTCGACCAGTCCAAGGTAATATGCAAGTACTTACAGCCAAGCAAGAGAGGTTGTCAGGGCTTAATTCAATGTTGGGAAACTGATGTTAGGCTAGGTTTGTTAAGCCTTTGAGATTGTAAAGGGCGTAAAATTTAGTAAATTCTTATATATTTTGATTAAATTTCAGAGCTGGAATTAAACTGTTACACCAAAGTCTTTTCTAAAAATGTAATTTATGCTTTGCTTAGGTATATAAATTTTGCAAAACTATGCACGACCAAAAACCTATAAAAGTTAGAGAAGTCTTGGACGATCTATGTAATATCCCTTGTTTAAGCCTAGCTTGTCTAATTAGACTATATCACCTGTATCACCAAATCCAGAATCAGTCTGATATACCTACTAAAGTATTTACTACTTCAGATAATCATATTATAAACTTACAAGATAAGATCCAAAGAGTTGTTAATATCGAAGATTTTCCTTCTTTCTTAGAGATAAAAGAATTGCTTGTGATAGCTATTTGGTATGCTAGGTGGGCTTTGGATAATTTGCCTAAGGAATATTATTGGAGAAAAAGTCCAGTAAACAGGATAGTTTGTGATTTAGATCAAACTTTGCTAAAGGGGAACACAAGATATTTATGGTCTTCGGAAGGTGCGATTGTGGGTACTTTTGCTTATTATAAAAACTCTTTAGAGTTTCCACACCTTAAAAATTTTAGTAGAGACTGCGAGCTGAGTTATACTCTAACCAAACAAGCGTTAGACAATAAAGAGCAGAATAGTACTAATTATTCTGATAGGTTTGCTAAGGTTATAGCTACCAAGCTAGAAAGAGTCATACAATCCAAAAAGGTTGAGAGCCTGTTTGTTCGAATCGAAAAGGGTAATAATAAAAGTATAGGTTTTTTCCTAAAAATCTGTAAGGAGCTAGGTCTATTTAAGACTGATGATGTTCGAGCTATGGTGGAGGATATTGATTCGCTAAAATTTTCTATAATTCATCAAGAGCGTGAGTTGTATGATACTGAAGGTGTCAAACTTTTAGTATTTCAAGATAATAAGGCTAATGGTTGGGTTTTACAGGTTAGCACCAAACCACTAGAAGAATTCGATTATATTGGCTAATTTTTTATTTTTTTGATAGAATAGTTTTGGCTATAAAATACTTGAACTTTCAAGCCAGCATTAAATGATGTTATTTAAGTTTTGAATCCGATTGACAAAAGTTAGTAAAAATATAATACTTTAAACCAAGCCAGATTAGCTCAGTTGGTAGAGCAACGGTTTTGTAAACCGTAGGCCATCAGTTCAAATCTGATATCTGGCTCCACCTAAAAACAAAAATCAAAATGTCTAAAAAAATAAATCTAAATTTATTATCTAAATTATCTAAAATCAGACAAACCCCACTAATTTTTAGATTAGTTTTAACCACTGCTTTAACTGCTGTCATATTTGTAGGTGGTTTTTTTGGTTTTAGCTATTACCAACAAGAGAATAAAAAAATTGAGAATGGAGTAGAAGGGGAGAGTGAGGTGATTAGTTTTGGATCAGAAATTTTGCGAGAATTCGCTGATTACACCCCTAAAGATTTTATTTATCAAGAAATTGCTTTTGTAGATTTGCCGATTTATCCAGAACCTTGGCAGAAAAGCCATTTTGGAAACAATCAAAATCCAGCAATTAGTGGCCCAAATGGTGATCCTGATGGGGATGGGCTTATAAACAAATTAGAATACATGTATGGAGCCAATCCTAAAAACCCAGACACTCTGTGTGGTAATAGGTTGAATGATAAAGAGTGTGTGGGTAGGAATGATAAAGAAAATGTAGATCTCAAAATCTCACCCTTGACTGGAGAAGATTTGGCTATACCAGAAAAAATTACCATCAAAAGACAGGATTATAGTATTTTGAGTCAGATTGAGGATTCTTTTGCTAAGGCTTCCGAAGAAGGAGTGGATTTTCCTACTTTATACCAGCTTAGCAGGGAGGTTGACTTGAGTGATGAGGTTGGGCAGATAGAGGTTAATTCGGTTGAATCCAATATCAAGACAGTGGCTGAATATAATGAGTTTAGAGTGGATGTGGTAGATACTTTTATATCTTCTGATGAGGTTTCTGAATTTTCAAAAGTTTATAATTTGGTAACTTTAGAAGAGGTGGATAGAGATATTTTAAGGTATTCAGAGCTTCTAGAAAAAGTCCAAAATGTGCAGGTTCCTGAAGGGTATGAAAACAGCCATAAGTATTTAGAGTTTTTGGTGCAAAGAGTTAAAGATTTGCTAGAGCATAGAAAAACTGGTTTTGAGTATGAAATTTTACCTAAAGAGTTCAAAGAAGTTAGTCGTAAGAAAGCTATAGAGGTGGTCTGGTCTTATAGGGTTTTTGGTCAAGAGAATGATAAAATAGAGGTTGAATAGCTTCAAAATAATTGGAAATTAAATAGATTTGCTTAATTCAAATAATTTTTATATACTTGAAATATGTCTAAAAAAATAAAAGTAGCAATCAATGGTTTTGGAAGAATAGGTCGGCTCAGTGCTAGACTAATCGGTATGGAATATGCTGAGCAAGTAGAAATAGTGGCTGTAAACGATCTGGTTCCTGCCAAAAGCTTGGCTTATTTATTAAAATCTGATTCAACTTATGGAGCCTACCCTTTGGAAATCCAAACTTCAGAGGAAGATACTATTTTGATGGATACTATAGATGGTCAGCAGAAAATAAAAATTTTTTCAGAGAAAGATCCAGCTAATTTACCTTGGAAAGATTTGGGGGTTGATATGGTAATTGAATCAACTGGAATTTTTCGCACTAAGGAACTGGCTAGTAAACACTTACAGGCAGGGGCTAAAAAGGTTATTATCTCAGCTCCAGCTAAGGACGAGGAAACTGGCACAGTACTAATGGGGGTAAATGAGGACAGTTTTGGAGAGGATATTATTTCTAATGCCTCTTGTACTACCAATTGTGTAGCTCCGGCTTTGAAGGTTCTGTTAGTCAATAACAATATAGAAAAAGCCTTTGGTTTGACTTGTCATGCTTATACAGCTAGTCAAAAATTACAAGATTCTCCTAGTAAAAAAGATTTAAGAGTAGGTCGGGCAGCAGCTACCAATATGATACCAACCAGTACTGGGGCTGCAATTGCGGTGACTAAAGTCTTACCAGAATTAGAAGGTAAGTTGGCTTTAAGCGCTTTGAGAGTACCTGTAATTACTGGTTCTATGGTCTATCTGACTTTGGAAATGGAAAGGGAGACTTCGGTAAAAGAAATTAATCAAGCTTTTTTGGAGGCAGCTACAGGTGAAATGCAAGAGGTTTTGGAATATTCGGACGAAGAATTGGTTTCTAGTGATATTATCGGTAACCCTTATTCCACTATTTTTGATTCTAAGCTAACTGAGGTTAAAGGAAAAATGGTGAAAATTGTAATTTGGTATGATAATGAGTGGGGTTATACCAACCGTTTGGTAGAAGGGGTAATAAAATCTTTTAGATAGTTTTGTTTTCTTGTCTTAGCAGGCTTGATAACTTTTCTTAACCCAAGTTTCACACTTGACTAGTTTTTGTTTACTATCATAGTTAAATAAGTAATTTATATTTTTATGTTCAAGAAAATCCAAGCCAATCCATTTCTTCTAATTTTATTAGTCATCATAATCGGTGGCGGTATAGTATTTACAGGTCTAGAAGTCTTTAGCTCTGAAGATAACAAACCTAGCACCCAAATTTCTAAGCTCTGGGAGCCAGATGGTGATAAAGAGGAGGAAGAAAAAGAAGAAGAGGTCAAATCAGAAGATTCTAAGCTTGAGTCTGAGCCAGCTGATGAGGCTGATGCTGAATTCCAGCCTATTACCCAACGACCTTTGCAGGGTGATGCTAACACTGGAGTAGGGGTGGTTGCAGAATGTGACTTGGCTATAAAAATTGAGTTAAGGGAAGGGTTTTATTGGCAAAAAGCTAGCGATGATATATTAGCTTTGGATTTTGATTTTACCAAAAACCTTACCACTTATACTTATTATCCTGAAGCTGGTGACATTGAACCCACCGCATTTGCTTGTCTAACTAGTCCTAATCAAGGCAACTTTGAGGCTATAGTTGAAAAGTACGATTCTTTGCCAGATGAGCAGAATGATTTCGTAGGTGGGTTTATCAGTAATAATAAGATAGAGACAACCCGATCAGAATTTTGTGATTTGATGGAAATGCCAAGTGATAGCTGTAATTTGGTAGAAGATATTGCTTATATAGAAGTTAAACTAGATAATTCTATCCTTACTCAAAGATTTGTGTTTACAAGGAAAGATAATGGTTATCTTTATATTATCAAGACCGTGCCTTCACCTGAAACTATAAGTATTCAATTCGATAGCCTTAGCCCTTCTGAGAATACTTTGGAGGTTAAAAACTTTGATTTTTAGTCCAGGTTGTATTTGCCACTTACTTTTAGCTTTTGACTCAACTTTGCCTTAAATTCAGTTAGATACTGACCAATTTCAAATTAATTTAATGAAAACTCCACCTAAACTTAGCTTTTAAGGTGGTTTTTTCTTGCCTAAAACTGAAAAGCAGATTTAATTTTTTAGTACACCTATTCTCATGTTAACTTTGACAAAATTTTTACATAAGTTAGCTTGCGGTTAAATAATTTGCTTACTTAATAAAAATGTAAATGTAAAAGTTTGAAGTGTAACTGGTATAGGTTTTTGGTTTTAAGGTTTGATTTTATGTCTAGATTACTTGTAATAGATACTTCTTATTTGATTTATAGATCTTACTTTGCTTACCCTGATTTGATCAACAAAGGCAGACCAGTAGGGGCTTTGTATGGTTTTGCTAAGACTATCATAGGGTTGCTAAAAGATTACAATCCAGAATATTTAGTTTTCGCTTTAGATTTACCAAAACCTACTTGGAGACATCAGCTAAAACCAGACTATAAGGCAGGCAGGCCTAAACCTGATCAAGCAATGGTTGAGCAAATACCTTGGATTCAAGATTGGGCAAAGAAGGTTAGTGGTAATATTTTATCTTTAGAAGGTTTTGAAGCTGATGATATTGTACACACATTAAGTCTAGACAAAAAACCAGAAAATCAATTTTTTACCTCTGGCTTTCCAGCTTTCCAAGAAATTTTGGTTTTTAGTAGTGATAGAGATTTATACCAAACTTTCACTAATCCTAAAATTAAGTTTCTAAAACCAGATTTTCGAGGATCTAGGGTAAACCTTTTTACAGCTAAAGATTTTACCCGTAAATATGGGGTAGAGCCGTCTCAATGGCTGGATTATAAAGCCTTAGTAGGGGATACTGGGGATAATTTGCCAGGTCTTAGTGGGGTAGGACCAAAGACTGCAGAGAAAGTTCTAAAAGATATAAAACACTTAGCTTGTTTAGCTGAGGCTTTGGATCTGGAAGCTTCTGAGTTTGAAACTAGTTTGACTCAAAATCAAGATTCTCTACAGAGTTTTATTCAAAATCCTAAAAATGCTAAATTTATAACCAACTTTACAACCAATTTAGAAACTGTTAAAAGTACTTATGTGCTGGCTAAATTACAAAAAGTGCCAGGTATGAATCTCAACCCTAAAAAACCAGATTTATCTGCTGGAGCTGAGATTTTTGCTGAGTTTGGATTTCAAAGCCTGCTCAAGAATATAGAATTTAACTCTCAAAATAGTCTATTTTAAATCTATGTCTAAGAGACAAAAACAGTCAAAATCTAAGTTCAACAAGGAATTTACTTCCAAAGCTTATACCGTAGGTATATTATTCATTCTGTTAATTGCAGTTCTGATTTTTGGACCTCAACCAGTCGAAGAATTTTTGGGAACTTTAGAAAATTGGGAGACTTGGAGTCAAGAGGATTCAGTGAAGAGTAAGACCTTTTCAGCCAGAGTTGATAAAGTAGTGGATGGTGATACAGTCAGGCTGGACTCTGGACAGACTATTAGGTACTTGAATGTAGACACCCCCGAGACAAAAAAACCTGGATCTCCAATCGAATGCCTAGGACCCCAGGCTTCAGCTTTGAATGAATCTTTGGTGGCAGGGAAAAAAGTTTGGCTGGTATACGATAAAGAAAAACAAGATCGATATGGCAGGGAGCTAGTGTTTGTATATCTCAACTCTGAGGATATAGGTCAGATTGAGAAGACAGTCAATGCTAGATTGGTGCAAGCAGGGCTAGCTAAAAGCCTGATAATTAAACCCAACAACACTTACGAAAGGCAATTTTTACGACTAGAATACGAAGCCAAACAGGCTGATATAGGAATTTGGAAAGAGTGTGAAGGGTGAAGCTTATTTGTTTTAAATAAATGAGTATTGGGTAAGACTTGATTAGAATAAGATATACTAGTTACACTTTTAAATTTTAGAGTTACATTTTTATTAAGCAAGTAAAATACTTAATTACCAGCTAATCCCAGGTAAAATTTTTGTCAAATTTGAAATTAGTAGGAGTGTGTTAAGTAAATAAATTGCTTAATTGTAGTTAATTTGTGTTAAAGTTTTGGTGAATTTAATATAGGGGGGTATTAAATAGAGTTCTCCATATTTTTAAACCTACTAATATACCAATTCGCTAAATTTCGGTCTTAGATCCAAAAATACTGGAACTTCTGAGTTTTCGTTCATAGGTATAGTTAATTCTAGCTGGTAATCTTCTCTGGAAGGTATGTTAGTGATTTTAAATTGGCCTATATTAGTTATATTTTGCTCTCTGCCTCGTAGGATATAAACCATATCCAAGTCTTGAATTTCAAAGTTTTCTGGGTTAAAGATTCTGGTTTTGAAAGTAATTTTTTGGTTTTCAAAGTCAGGCTCTATTTGATTTCCTGAAGTATTTATTTGCGGTTTTCTAGGATATTCACTTTGGCTGTTGGATTGGAAATAAAACTCTGACTCTGCTAGAAGAATCTCGATTTGAATTTTATCAGCTGTCTGAATTCTGGTATTTTTGATAATCCAAGCAGATTCGTTAGGTAAGAGTCTAGTACTACCGTTTTCGGTCTCCAAGACATTAGAATCACCGTCTAAGATGGTAAGCCTGTATTTCAGAGGGGAGAAAATCAAATTTTGTCCTGCTGGGTTGACTATATTGGTATAAAAGACTTGGGTTCCATCTTTCAAAACATTTTTTTCAACTGGTAAGACCTCTGGTTCTATAAGGTTTTGGTAGGTTTGTTCTTGGATTGTCAGACCTTGAATTGGTTCTGGATTTAAGTTGGATTTAGACCAAAGACCAACCATATAATTACCGATAAAAAACAGCACAGGTGATAAAGCTAAAGAGATTAGGAGAAATATTACCACTTGTTTTCTGATTTTACCAGGATAATACCAAGGGGTTTTTTGATTATAATTGGAAAATAACTGGTGAGCCAAGAGGTTGTTTGTTTATCTTATAAATTGTATAAATTATAAATTAAATTAGTTTTTTAAGCAAATAGCAGGTTTTTTTGTTTTATTATACATGTATTAATGCTTTTATGCTTTAATTTTTAGTTAAAATTTAGATTGCTGAAGTAAAAATCTTTAGGATTCAAATAATCTAACCAGTAAGACCAGGTGTTCAATTGAAACTGATTCCAAAACAGGTAAAGTAAATACAGGTTTAGTATAAACAGGGCGAAACCAATTAATTTTTCTATCCCAGAACCGGTTTTGAATAATTTTAGAGCCTGTCTTTTTTTAATAGGCCAAAACATTGGAATACCATCTTTGGTTATCAAATCTCCTAGTAAATGAGTAAAATAACCAAAACTAAGTAAAATCCAAGCTTCTTGACTGAGTCTAGAGTTTTGAGAGATAGGGATTAATAGAATCAGGAAAATCAAAATAATGATTTCTAAGATTTTGAGAGAAAGCCGGATTTGTTTAGGGCTAAAGAAATTTCTAGTTAGTTTCTGAATCTTGTGGATATTTTGTTTGCTAAATTTAAAAAACATTAGACTACCTATAATACAAGCCAAAATAACTAAAATACTGAAAACTTGATTCAAATCTAAGAGGAAATAAATACCTAGGGTAAAAATCGAAGTAGCTAGGAGGGAGTGGGTGATTTGTCGGTGGGGGAAAAGCTGATTGAAAAATGGTAGAAAATTGCTAATCTCGCTTTTTGGGTGGTCGATATCAGGTAGTAAAGAGCTGAACACTACTAGTAAAATCAAAGGCAAGAAAAACTTTACATCCAAGTACAAACTAGCCCCAAGTACTAGGCTGGTGGCTAGTGAAGTGTGGTTGATAGCTAGCATTAACGAATTTTTATTAGACCTATGGTTTTTAGCTTAGCAAAGGTTTTAGCTTCCCAGTCTTGAATAATTTCTGAGTCTAGGCTTTTTTGATAACTTAAGAAATTAACCTGAATATTCAAAATATCACTTTCTTCGTTATGAATCCTTTCAATAGGCTTGATCTGAACCTCTATTTCTGCCAAGTCCTGCGTCAGGATAAGATTTTTGATTTGGTTGTATTGCAGGCTTTTTTGAATCTCTAAAGAATAGCTTCGTTTCAAGGTTGGATAAGAACTTAGGTTTTGGTAGCTAGGATAAGTGTTTAAATTCTTCGGGTGGTCGGTCAAATCCACTTCTAGACTAAAAATCTCTTTACTAAGCGGGATTTGAAATTTCTTTTTAATTTCGTTAGAAACTTGGGTTATTTTAGCTGCTATTTTATCGGATAAAATATACTCATAGCCATCTTCTAACTTATTGGTATCTAGTATAGGATTTTGGATAAGCTGACTCAAACCATACAAAAGACTAGTCAAAATATAGGGGTCTTTGTTTACACTACCTACCCAAAGCATATTTTTTTCTAGCACGTTTTGATTTTCAACTAGATAAACTGGGCCTAATTCAAAAAGCTTAATATCCTTATAACCCTTACTAATATTATAGCTAATGGCTTCTAGACCAGTATCTAGTAGGCTAGTTCGCATAGCTTTAAATTCTTCTGAAGGGTAGCTCTTGAGTTGGATTATTTTATCATTATTGATAGTATTCTTGGGATTAAGTAAAGGTCTGGGTAAGATTTCGTTAAACCCAAAATTAGCTACCAGGTTTTTAATACTATAATCTTGCCAGAAACTTAGATTTTTGTGGGTAGAGGTGGAGATATTTAAATACTCCTTTGGTAAATCCGTATATCCAACCAACCTAGACACTTCTTCCAACAAATCTTCTTGGCTTGGCAACTGATCATAAAAGGAATTAGGGTATAAGTCTACTCCATCCCAAACTCCTAATAAGCTTAGCTTTTCTTGGATTAGAGAATCTTCTATAGTTTTGGAATGGCTGATTCGAGATTTGATGTATTCCAGTTTGGGGGTGATTTTGGTTTGGTTGGTGTAATCTGCAATAGCACTTAAAATAGCTACAAAAGTCTCACCTTGCAAGTCCAGCTGAGTTTTTAAATCATCTCTTATCCAAGCTAATAAATTTTGATACTCACCTGGTAAAATTTTACTCAATTGATACAGGGCAGTTAGGTGTAAGTTCAGATTTACTCCACCAGACCATATCCTAGCCCCATCTGAGCGATAATTCAGATTAAAAGCAGATTCTGAGACTTTTTCGGCTTCAAAATTGGCGATTTCCACTATAATTTCAGTATCACTCAGACCGGTTTTGGTTTCTTCTGAGCCTGAAATTCCAGGTAAGTGGATAATTTTATTATCTTGGTTTATAAGGATAGTTTCTTGGTTGCCAAGTTTGGCAGATTTTAATTTTCCCAGACCTTGAAAGTTTCTATTTTCTTGATTTACCTTGACTTCCCATTTTTGATTTTGCTTACCTAGTAGGTTGGTTAGTTGGTTTTTAGAGAAGAAATGGGTGGGCTGGCCAATATCAGCTAGTAGGTAGTTGGAAGCATCAGCTGGAGTGGATGTAAGGTTCTTACCTGTCAAAAACATCCTTTGGCGGATCTTGTAGTCTAGATCAAATTTAGCTTGGAGTTTGAGGCTGTACAAAAAGAAGGAGTTGGTATAGCCCGTTGAATCTTGAAAATTTATTTCTATATCAGAAGCTTTTTTGATTTCTACCTCTTGTACTATTTTCTCCAATAGAAAAGCCGGATCCATAAGCTCTCTAGCAGTTTGGGTGAGTCTTTCTGGTTGCCCCAGGATGATACCGATTTCTCTAGCCAAACCTAAATGATTGCCACAACTAGCGATTTTATCAGCTAAAAATTTGATATCATAGATAGTTTCTTCGGGAAAATACTTGGGTAAAGCGGTGGCTATAGACTGACCTAAATAAGCTTCTGGATTGGAGATTTCTGAATCCAATTCCCAAAGTCCGGAGCTAAATGGAGTCTCTAAGTTAAGCTCGGATTTTCCTAGACACATACCTTGAGATAGCTCACCTCTCATCTTGGATTCTTTGATGCTTAATTGACTTAATCTAGCCCCGGCCACAGCCACAGGTACATAAATATCATTTCTGACATTAGGAGCTGCCGAAATGATTTGTAGGCTATCTTTTGAGCCTAAATCTAAGTCAAAGATTTTTAATCTATCAGCGTTAGGATGTGGTCTAACATTAGTTATTTTACCGACTTTTACTAGTCCCATATAGGGATCTACAACTTTTATAATCTCATCTACTTCTCCAGCTTTGAAGGTAATTGTTTGGGTTAAATATTTTTCTTCCAAACCGCTCAAGTCGATATAATCTTGCAACCATGACTTTAAAAACAACATATTCTTTAGTAATGCCAATTCTCTTTATCTTTGTCAATTTTAGAATTCTTGGGTAGGGTATATTGGAATGATATTATACTTTCTAATTATAATTTTAACCCTGTTTCTAATCTTTGTTTTTGGTTTGTTTGCAGCTTATTTGGTTTATACTACTGGAGAGGGTAGAATAGGTTATGTAGGTAGTCATATACCAACTTTGAGACCGGTACTCAAGAAAATAATTAACCAATATATACCACCAAGAGAGGTTGTTAAGACTGAATTTGTAGAATTAGGTAGTGGCCTGGCTTTGGTGAGTCAAGAGGTTTGTCAGAACTTTCAATTTCAAAAAATAGTAGCCATTGAAGGTGATTTTACTTTGTCCAATCTAGCTAGATTTTACAATTTTTGTTTCAAGAAATCTAAAATTTATTTTTTACGACAGGATGTGTGGGGTTTTCAGCCAGTTTCTGGATCTCTATTATACCTTTACCTTTCTTCTAAGATTGTAACCAGGTTGTATCAAGAGGGTAGGCTGGATAATTGTTTGGTGGTTTGTTTGAGTTTTGAAATCCAAGGTATAAAGCCAGCCCAAATCATAGAATTGCCCAATTTCCAAAAAAGAATATTGGTATACGACTTTCGTTCCAGCTAATTAGTTGGATAGGTTTTCTTCTTAAATTTGATAAAATGGTATATCAGTTATGCTTTTAACTTTTAGAGTTAGATTTTATTAAGCAAATCAATTTCTTAATCTCAAGCTAAATTATGTAGACTTTTTGCCAAAGTTAACATGAGAAGAGGTTATAAATAGCTAAATAGCTGGATTGTATTGACAGGTCTCACTATCTTCTTTGCTAGTGATTAGAATTTCTTGAAAATCAAAATCAGCCAGCAAGCTTTCCAAAACCTCCTGAGCTTCTTGGTTAGCTATATCTAAAATATTAGCTTCGCAAGACGCTTGAGCTAGAGCAATTTGAGATTGTTTCGTGGATTCCTGGAATAGTTGGTTGTCTAATTCTCTGCGGTTTCCTCCGATTATAGTTTGGATGTTAAACAAAAAACTCATATTTTCTTTGATTAACTGGCTTCTATCCCCAGAAATTTCCACCGAAATAATTTCAGAGCTAGGTATTTTAAGCTCTAAAACTTCTTTTTCTTGATCTATTACAATATCATTAGAATCTATTTTTTCTAGATCTACTCCAGCATTAACTGTCCCGACTACAAAGATTTCACTACTGTAAGAACTTTCCAAAAGGGTAAAACCAAAAGCATTAAGATCGCTCTGTCTGATTTCTATCTCAACATTTCTCTCTAGGGTTTGAGAGGCGGTTTGAAGTTTGGCCTGACTTCTCACCTCTTCCAAAATCGCCACAGAATCAAATTTGGTTTCCACAGTAGTCTCAGAGTTTGAGCTGAAAAAGTTTTGGTAAATAAACATTCCAGTAATTAAAAAAGCCAGGAGTATGATAATTCCAAGAATTAGTTGAATAGTTTTGTTTATACCGAACATAAGTAATTTTTAATAGTTTTAATATTTTGTTTGAAAGTTATTTAGTTTTTAGAAATTGGTCAATTTTATCGCTAAACCTAGGTATTAATTTATCCAAATAAGCTAGAGGAGGCATTCCGATCCTAAGACCTGAAGTAATCAAATTAGCCTGATTTTCCTTCACCCAAGACTCTAAAATAGCAGCTGATTCAGACAAGTATTCAGGGTAAAATTTGGTATCACCAAGACCTAGAACTGCAAAGTTTTGGTTTTTTAGATCTAGTTTTTGAAGTTTTTTGAGGAAAATTTTCATTTGTTTTTCGGCCTCTCCTTGTCCGTAGGTAGGGCTAGCTAGGATTATCAGATCTGTCTGAAGCAATTCTGGCTCTACCGCTAGCTTCTCTGCTCGAATCATTTTTATTTGGTGATCTTTTTGCTCTAATTTGGTTTTTAACATTTTACAAGCAAGCTCAGTATTGCCACCAATCGAAGCATAAACAATTAAAATTTCTGACATTACTTAGATTAGACAACCTTTCTAAATTTCTGTCAAAATCTTATGTTGACAAAAATAGTATTTTTAGAGTTAATCTAGAATAAGCCTAGGTGGTGGAATTGGTAGACACGCATGCCTTAGGAGCATGTGCCGTAAGGTGTCAGGGTTCGAGTCCCTGCCTAGGCACCATTTTATTTTTGGTTTTTACGAGTTAGAAGAATTAAAGACAACTTAAAACTATATATTAATATTATTAGTGTGTAATTAAATAACCCTATAGTTGTTGGTTTTACAGTTATTTTTAGTACTTGTTTTTTGTTTTAATTTTATATCTACCTCTATAGGATATTAATAAAATATAAAATTTTTTTAGAAGCGGGTATAATTTAATGGTAGAATACAACCTTCCCAAGGTTGATGCTCGGGTTCGATTCCCGATATCCGCTCCAATCAAAGAGTATTAATATAATTTAATTCTTTATAGTTAGATAGTTAGTATTAAAAGCAAAACAAGCAGTTTTAATTTTCAAGATACTAAAATTAATGTATAGTTTTTTACTAAAACATTTTCAGAAACCTCTTGATTGATAAACTCTTGCTTGACAAAAATTCAAAAAAATAGACAAATACTAGTAAATTAGCTAATAATTTTGTTCGAACAATTTATATTTTATGATTAATAAAAATCTCAAATCGGAATATTCTTCTCGCTCTGATTACTCTACCAGCACTTCCAAGATGGTTCAAGCTGCTAAAATTAAGGTTATTGGAGTAGGTGGAGGTGGTTGTAATGCAGTCAGAAGGATGATAGAAGTAGGTCTAGAAGGGGTAGAATTCTGGGCTATGAATACTGACCTTCAAGCCCTAAAGCAAGTCCATGCAGATGGGGTTATTCAGCTAGGTCCTAATGTTACTAGAGGGCTTGGGGCTGGAATGAGTGCTGAAGTCGGTAGACAAGCTGCGGAGGAGTCGATGGCGGAGATTGAAGCTGCTTTGACTGGTGCAGATATGGTCTTTATCACCTGTGGTATGGGTGGTGGAACAGGTACTGGAGCCGGTCCTGTAGTAGCCGAAGTGTCTAAGAGGCTAGGTATTTTGACTGTTGGAGTAGTAACCAAACCTTTTGATTTTGAAGGTCATAAAAGAATGAGTATTGCTGAAGAGGGTATAGAGAGACTAAAAGCCAATGCTGATGCGGTTATAGTTGTACCTAATCAAAGACTATTACAAATTATTGATAAGCGAACTAGTGTTTACGAAGCTTTCAAAATTTCTGATGATGTTCTCAGACAAGCTGTGCAAGGTATTTCTGACTTGATTAATTTACCTGGTGAGGTGAATGTGGACTTTGCTGATGTTCGTGGGGTTATGAGTAATGCTGGGACTGCCCTTATGGGAATGGGTAGAGCTAGTGGCAGTGGAGATGAAAGAGCTAGTCAAGCAGCTATAATGGCTATTGATTCACCTCTTTTGGAAATGAGTATAGATGGGGCAAGAGGTATTTTATTCAACATTCAAGGAGGTAAAAACCTTTCTTTAATAGAAGTTAGTGAAGCTGCTGAAATTATCCGCCAACACGCTGATCCTGAAGCTAAGATTATATTTGGAACTTCGATTGACCCTAACTTACAAGATGAAATTAGAGTGACGGTTATAGCTGCTGGTTTTACCAAGGAAAAAGATGATGTTTCTAACATTTCTAGTGGTTTGCAGAAACCAAAAATGCCTTATAGTAAACCTAAATTCAAATCTAATGAAGGAGAGTCAGCTGGTAGCAATAATGGCAAAACTAGTAAAGATGAGTATAATGAGGATTTGGAAATACCAGCATTTTTGAGAAGGAAATTTAACTCTGACGATTCTTAGAATTTTTCCTCAGCTGGATTGATTTTTTAAGATTTTATTATTTTTATGGCAAATTACAAAAGAAGAAAAAGAAAGAAAACTCAAGAGGACACTTATGTTATAAATGAGGCTATCCAACACCCTGAAATTAGGTTGATAGATGAAGATGGTTTTTTGGGTATTTTTAGTATTCAAGAGGCTAGGCAAAAAAGTGAAGAAGAAGGTCTAGACTTGGTAGAGATTAACCCCAAAGCCAAGCCACCTGTGGTTAAATTAATTGATTTTGCTAAATTTAAATATCAGCAAGATAAGTCTAAAAAATCTAAACCCAAAACCAAATCCAATGAACTCAAAACTTTGCGGGTTTCAGTCAGGATTAGTGAGCACGATCTAAAAAGAATTTATGCCAAGAAAACTATAGAATTTTTGGAAAGTGGTTTGAAAGTCAAACTGCAAGTACAAATGCGGGGCAGAGAGAAGCAATTCCCCGAAGTTGCTAAAGAAGTTATGGAACAGTTTTTAGCTTTGATAGACACAGATTTTAAATTTGAATCTGAGCCCAAGTTAGTCGGGGATAGTGTTTATGCTACTTTGAAACCTAATAAGTAGTTTTGTGGCGGATCATATAGTTTACTTAGATTATAAGACTAAAGAATTAAATTTGCTCAGCTCAGGGGTTAAGACATCTATTCTAAGATCGGCCATGGGTAGGAAACTACCGTATGGAAGAGTTTTTGAAAATGATAGATTATTCTTTATTGAAAACAATTCACAAGGTCTTATTGTAGCTAGAGCTATAGTTTTAAGTGTTTACAATTCTGACAAATTAAATATTCAAACGGCTAAAAAAATCTTATTAGACAGACAGTCCAGTCTGCAATTCACCGAGTTAGAACTGGCTAAACATTCTCACAAAAGGTATTTTACAATTCTTAACATCAAGGATTTTCAAAACATCGAACCTATTGTTTTTGACAAAAGCAGTCATCCTAAAATGGATAATTGGTTACTGATCGGTGATATAGAAAAAGTCTAATTTATTCATACCATCCAGCTTGATTAGCTTCTTCTAAACTGCGGAAACATTTGGATGGTTTTTGCCCTGATTCTAGTTCTGCTAGTATTTTTTTCTCTCCAGTTCGGGTTATCCAGCCGGTAACTGGAAATTTTTCTGAGCACTTGGAATTTTGGTCTGCCTCTTGGTCTAATGTATTAGAATCCTCCAAAACCCCTAGAACTGAAGAGTTTTCTGAATCGCTTATCCCTAAGGCTAAATCTTCTTCGTTATCGTTGATAATCAGCATATTATTCGGAAACAGCCACATAGATCCAGCTAATAAAAAAACTGTAAAAACTAAAAAAGTAGATAACTCTAGAGTTTTTTCCAAAAATCGTAATTTTGATTTTAGCATAATATTTTATTTTTATCTTTTTTTGGTTTGGTTTGTATTAATTTTAATTTAACTTATAGGTTTTGACAATAGTCGGTATATTATAATATATATTATTATACTTTTGTATGAAATTATCAAAGCAGTTAGAAAATATTTTTACCACTAACTCGAAAAACATAACCTTTCAAGAAGTTATAGACTCTGTAAACACCAAAAGCTTTGGTTTTTTGTTGTTGGTCTTATCGATTCCAGCAGCCCTTCCAGTCCCAGCCCCAGCTTTTGCCTCGCCTTTTGGAGTGGCTATGTTTTTTATAGCTATTAGGATGGTTAGAGGTTTTGAAGAACCTTGGTTTCCTGAAAAGTTACTTAAGAAAACTATTTCAGTAGAGAAAAACCAAAAATTAGTAAAATCTATAAGCAGATTTATCGCTTTTTTTGAGAAATTTCTAAGACCTAGGATTCATTTTTTGTTTCGCAAGACTAAGTGGTTTGAAATGTTTTTGGGTTGGATAGTGCTGTTTTGTTCTATGTCTATGGTTTTGCCTATACCACTCACCAACACTGCCCCAGCTTTTGGAGTTTTCTTGATTTCTTTAGGCTTGATAGAAGAGGATGGAATTTTCGCTATTTTAGGTATAATTGCTAGTATTTTGGGTTTGCTTTTGACTCTGGCTATTTTGATTTTGATGTTTTCTGTGGGTTGGCGAGCTCCAGGTTTGGTTGAAGATTTTGTATCCAACCTTATTTCTAATTTCTTTTGATTGAGGAGCTTAGATACTCCTAATTAAGTTCTATACATTTAACCTTTTTGTAATCTATTTAAAATTTTTAATCTAATCCTCTACTAGATCCACTCTCGACTCTTCTGACTCCGACTTGCCAGAGTTTGAAACCTACAAAATTGGTACAGATGGCCACTCCAAGAGTAATCCCAAGATAACCAATCGGGAAAAAATTTCTAGCTACTTCTAGAGGTATAAAAACTACTGGTACAATTCCTATAATTATCAGCACAAGTCTGTTGATACCTCTAAAATTCTCACTAGGGTAAAATCCTGCCCCCACGAAGAACTGAAATAAGACTGAAGGTAGGTTCAAAAAACCTTCGTTAAAGAAAATCAAACAACTACCAATCAAAAATATACCAAAAATACCCATAGCCGCCAGAATTGCTGATATAATTATGAGTAATAAATTAAGCTCCAAATTAACAGCTGCGATAGCTGTAAAGACTATTCTAAAAATTAAATCACCATACTTATTTGGACTTGGATTTAAGTTCAAAAGCAAAACCATCGGAGAAACAGGGTATAGCTGTAAATTCAAAAAACCATCTTGCCGTATAATTTCACCAAGTGATAAGACACCTTCAAAAAATATAAAGAGGATAGCAAACCAAAGAGATAAAAAACCGTGGATCAAAAGAGTCTCTTCAAAACCATAACCATTGATTTCTCCAAACCTTTCATACAGCAACCACCAGATTCCCAGCTTCAGAGAATTACTGATAAACATAAAGATAGATTGAGACCAGAAACTGAGTTTGAAACTAAGCATTTTTTTGAGACTTATCAGCCAGATTAGCCAATAAGCTTGTAAATTCTTTTTTAGTAAGTAAAATTTAGGCATATAGTTCTTAGATTGATTTAAAATATTTTTAGGTTTAGAATTTTTTTGAAGGATTGAATATTATTATTTAAAGAGCAAGAGGTTGAATTGAGTTTAGTCGAGTTGGGGGTTTGGTCTAACCGCCTAATAAGAGCATTTTTTCCTGCAGACTTTTGTACATCCATAGAAGGATAGTGGTTAACAAGATAAGGTTTAAGAAATAAAAAACCAGAGTTGATCCGAGCTCTATTCGCCCACTAGCTACCTCTATGGGAGCGGCTAATGCTAAAAACCAAGGGGTGGCTTGAAAGGTGCTGAGAACCCATACTGGCATCAAAACCACCGGGATAACTTGATTTCCAAACAACATATATAGCTTATACGAAATGAAAAATAAGCCTCTATTTTCCTCGATCAAAAAACTAGTCAACCCTAAGCAAAAGTCAAATAAGAAACCTACAATTCCAGCCAGAGTACTTAGTGAGATAACTAAAATAAAGTTAATATTAATTTCAAAAATCCAAAGCATTATAGGGGTAAAAAATAGACATAGAAAAGCAAATTTTATTAAAAATACACCCAAAAAACCAGCTAATTTGGCTAAAATATAATTCACTGGTAAGCTGGTTTGAGAGACTATTTCCCCGGTCCTAATTTCTTGCTTAACTATGTTGTCAATTTGATTATTAGATCTATTGAGAATTTGTCCAATCAAGATAGCCCACATTAGACTAGGTATTAGAGATTTGGAAATAGAGCCTTGCTCGGCTAAAGCCCAGAAAACTGAATAAGGTAAAAACAAGCGGATAGAGATGGTGAATAAATCTACCAGCAAGTCTATTTTGTACACCCAAAGCCGTTTGATTTCTATCAGGCTAAAAGCTGAATATTTGTTTAGTTGTATTTTTAAATTTTTAATCCACATATTCATTATTATAAATTTCTCGTAAAATATCTTCTATGGGTTCGGAGGCGATTTCAATATCCGCTACTTCAAATTTTTCCAAAAATAGCTTGAGAGTTTCGGTAGACTTTTTCTCTGGTACCTGGACTTCAAGGATTTCAGGCTGTAATTTGTTTACTTGTAAATCCATTTTGTTTAGCCAATTTTGAGTTGTTTGGATGTCTAAACTTTTGCTTAGTTTGATTTTTAAGATTCTAGTATCATTAAGCTTACCAAACTCTTCAATACTGTTATCAAGTGCCAGGCGACCATTGTTAATAATCAAAACTCTTTGGCAGAGATCTGCTATATCTCCAGTGTCGTGTGAGGTTAGAATAATAGTCTTACCCATTTGGCTAAGCTTCTTGAGTGCTTCTCATATCTGTAATTTACTTACCACATCCAAACCAATAGTTGGCTCATCTAAGAAAATTAAGTCTGGATTATACAAAAGTGTATTGACAAGCTCACACCTCATTTTTTGTCCTAGGCTTAGAACCTGTTTGAAATCTCTACCCCAGCCCAATATCACCCATCCTTCTTGCTAGTATTCTAATAAAACAAAGCTGTATCATTGATTTTGAAGTGGTTATTGATTTTTCTGTA
>JAOXNJ010077738.1:0-22932 GCA_028566655.1 Metis holothuriae
TAAAGGATCAAACTTTTTCTAAGTCCAAAA
The DNA here is from genome assembly GCA_028566655.1 of Metis holothuriae. Taxonomy (NCBI): domain Eukaryota; kingdom Metazoa; phylum Arthropoda; class Copepoda; order Harpacticoida; family Metidae; genus Metis; species Metis holothuriae. Next base: position 31 of record JAOXNJ010077738.1, read on the forward strand.
CTTTTTCTAAGTTCAGGAAAAATTCTAAGTTCAGGAAAATTTCTAAGTCCTGGATTGGAAAACTTTTCTAAGTTCCTGAAAGTTTCTAAGTCCCAGACACACCATGAGTATGATATGATATGATATGATATGATATTTATTTTCGGCCGCGGAGGCCGTGGGTCACTTTAGCTCCACAAGGAAGCCGTTTGCAAAGTGCCCGTGCGTACATAGTGAGGGGGGGGGGGAGGGGGAGGGGAACCTATGTGGTGTGCGCGAGGTCGTAGTTGGGACTTACAGACTGTTGGGTCGCGTCAAGTGCCAGGGGGTTGGTGAGATCATGGTGGTGCTGCGCCCCCTGGCTGACTCAATCAAAGTCTGGCAGTCGAGATCTAACTATTGAGGCCCAGCTGAGGTCCTTTCTCTCCCTGAGGGGGGCCCACAGCTCGCTCTCTCGCCAGTGGTTCCAGGTGTCTGGGAGTGCACATGGTGCCTGTTGCCGGAGGCGCTCCATCCGCCATGTCTTTGTGTTCATGCGGGTGCCCGGCAGCAGTCCTTCACTGGATCTGAGGTGGGGTAGCACTGCCTCCCTAGCCTTCCGTGCCTCGTCCTCTGTTCGAAGCAGATGATGTAGTATGCTGGGGCATGTGTCGGGCTTGGTTAGGGAAGCAATAGTGGTAAGCAGAACCCTTTGCGTATGGATATGTTGTATCTGCAGAAGCTTGTGCTCCCGAAAGAGTGGCAGCGTGTGCGCGTTGTATGGTTTGCCAAATACGAGCCGAATGGCCTTCTTTTGCGCTACTAGGAGGGGTTTGACCGCCGTAGGGGGGGCAGCCCCCCAGAGCAGTATTCCGAAGTGGATGTGCGTCATCATCAGGGTGTGGTAGACCGCGAGTCTGGCACCCTGGGGGAGGATATTCCTCCCCCTCCTGAGTGCGGCTAGGGCTGGCGAGACCTTGCGGAGCGTCTGCGTCATGTGCGGGGTCCACGAGAGGGCGTCGTCTATGAGAAGCCCTAGGTACTTGTAAGTCGCCGGGTTCCCCTGGTCATGCGCCCATGGAATTGGGCTGCCGTCCAGCGTTAGGGAGGCAGATGTCCAGGCCTGACCGCGGGGCGTCCGGAACCCTAAAAGCCGGTTCTTTTTTGTGTTAACCGATATCCTATGCTGGTGAAGCCATTCCTCCAGTCGCGGGAGATACGCCCCAACGGCATCGAGCACGCTCCTGCGAGAGGGGCCCCAGAACAGGGCGGCCGTGTCGTCTGCAAAGAGTAGTGTTCCATCCTGTTTTAGATGCACTATGCCACTGATGTATATGGCAAACAGAGCCGGGGACAGCACAGCGCCTTGTGGGACCCCTATTGTCACCGGCCGCGGGGTACTTATGCTGCCTCCGACTTTCACGCATTGAGATCGACCCGACAGGTATGATCTGAACCATGCAAGGGGCTTGCCTGTGATACCCATAGCTTCTAGCTTGCCCAGAAGTATGGCGTGGTCCACGGTGTCAAAAGCCTTTTGGTAATCCAGGAATAGGGCTAGTACCTGCCCACCTTGCTGGAGGGCATCACATACCAGTGATATGAGCCGAAGTTGGGCGTGTTCGGTGCTCCGTTTAGCCCTGAACCCGTATTGTTGCTCTTCGTGGTAGCCATTGTCTCTTAGAAACCTTTCCAGCCTGTGCAGTACCAGCGACTCGAATATTCGCGCGACCGGGGACAAGACACTGATCGGCCTGAAGTCTCCTACCAATCCACTGCCGGCAACCTTAGGGAGAGGTGTCACCAACGCCTGTTTGAGTGCTGCGGGGTAAGTGGACTCCTCCCATATTTGCTTGTATATGTGTACTAGCGGGCCCAGTATGGCTCTGTATATACCTTTGATGATCCTGGGGGATAACCCATCTACGCCCTGTGATCGCTTCGGCTTTAGGAGGCGGCAAGCTCTCTCAATCTCCGAGAATGTAGGTGGCTCACTAGCAAATGGGGCATTTGGGTGCTGGGTCTTGTGGCAGAGCAGAAATTGGGGGTTGGGGATGGATCTTGCTATCTTGTTGCCAATGGAAGAGAAGTGCGCGTTAAGCATATCTGCCCGACCTTCGTCGGTGATTGCTTGGTTCCCTGCACTGTCGTGAATTGGCTTGGGGAGCCCGGTGGTGGCTTTAGTTGGCTTACGGTCAACAGCCTCTGTCACCGTGGCCCAGGTTGCTCTCGTATCACCGCGCTGGTTCTCCAACTTTTTCCGATAGTATGCTGCCCGGGCTGCGCGTACTGCTTTGCGGTGGAGTGCGGGGGAGAAGGCGGAATAAATCCTAAACCACCCGTATCCTACCGTATGATCAAGTAGCAGAATAGCTGACTAAGTGCCTCAAGTAATGAATAGTAAACCCAATGTATTGCAATGTCTTAACAACTAGGAAGTCAAAGAACAAGAGCCTGGAGAAATGAGTGCATGATTGGCAAGTTGCCTAAAGATAAACACATGTAAACAACATTGCAAGCACTGATTAGAGCAAGTAGTGAGGAAGTAAGTAACTGGTGGGTCAACGACCCCCAGATGCTGCAATAGAGCGGGAGAAAATGTGCCAAAACTTGGAGTGGCGTGGAGACCACTTGAGTGCGAAGTGAAAGAACGAAATAAACCCGCGACATGAATGCAAGGGCCTTGCATTCGTGAGCAGATTGGTGAAGGGAGAGAATGAAGTGCGAAAGTAAAGGGGTCCACGAAAAGAACGAGAAGATTTGGCAGGGGAAGAAGAAAAACATAGTAAATTTGGAGCAGTGCTTGCAATCGACAATTGTTGTCGGACAAAATTAATGAATTGAACTGAATTATTATTGATGATAAACCCTGAAAATGAATGTTAGTGTACATGAAACTGAATTGGATGAGGTATAAGATGTTAGTAAACAATGATGAACGAATAAAGCATGCAATGAAATCAAATCGAAATGATGGAGAATAGCACGACTTAAGTGCATTGAATTATGATGATGGTAAAAATGAAATAATGATTGAATGATGACACTGAAACCCGTAATTGAAATTGAAAACATGAGGTAGAGCATGCAATTGATTAGTACAGACTCGGACCAAAATGAAGATTGAAACTTGTAATCAAATAAAAATGGATGCAAACTACTCTTCCCAAATTGAATTTTTTTTTTTTTTTTTTTTTTGAGTAGTTTGCCCTTACAATCTAGACACAGGAAAAGGATTCAAGGAGGTGAGGATGAGGTATGTGAGTAGTCGTGATTGTAGTTCGTGTTCGCTAAGTAGCTGCACCTACATCTAAGTCTCTTTTCTCTTGATTTCTTTTTCTAAATGAGTCACTGTTTGCTCGAGATATTCACAAATGAGTTCTTGCGTCTTGTGATAGAAGCGGTACTTGTAAGTCGTTGATGTTGAGTTGCCAGGATCCGGAATGGTTGCGAGGTAGTTAGCGGCGTGTTCGAGGATGCCAATGGCCTCGCGATGTGTCTCATCAAAGATAGTGTCCTCTGTCTCCACCAGGTGTTTGAGATGTGGAGTCATCAACTGAATGTTGTGGGCGATTTTGAAAGCACTGTCTCTTGCGCTGATTCGATGTTTCTTGAGGAGCTCCGTTGGTGAGAGCTTGGGATGCTGTTGGACAATCTTGTTGGTGGAATTGGACGCCGGCGAGAGGACTGTTGCTTCAATTAGTTGTCTTGTGAAGACGATTTCCTGTCTGATGTCCTTGAATGTGATGGTGGAGTGGATGTCCAACTGGGAAGATTTATCCCCTCTCGAGAACGTCTTGCAGACGATCATTCTGATGCTGTGGTTGATGAAGGTGATGTTGCGGTTCAAAGTGTCGTAGGTGGAATTTTCAGTCTTTGGTGGAAGAAGCTTCTTGAGTTTCTCTGTTTCGTTTTCAAGGAAGGAGATGGCAGATTTCCTTGAAGATCCATAAGGACTGTCCCGAGTGTCAAATGCAATTCCTGCTGTGATTGAAAGAATATTTTCTTTGTCTTGAAAGTCAAGGTAGAACTGGATTTTGGGCTTGAGCTGGTCGAGGGCATCCTTGCAAGCTGGGATGCCCGTGTGTTTAAGGTAGAAGAGTTGTTGGCACGCAGACTTCCAATAGAGATTATTAGTTGTGGTCTGCAGAATTATCAAAAAGGCAGTCATGGCTTTCTCCAGGTCACTTTTCCTCTCAATCCTGAGATGTTGGCGGAAGGCATCATGGATGTCCCAATACTGAATGAGACACATGTGCAGATGAGCCGAGCGTTGAGGCGAGAGGTGATGAATAAAGTTGGAGGCTTTCAACTTTGTGGTGTCAAGCTCAAGATCTGTTGGAATGGGCGGCTCCTTGTAGTCCGGGTTGAGCGGGATGTCAGCGTCCCCTAGGTCGATGGCGACGGTGACGTCTTTGTACTTAATCGGTTGATGTTTTATCCATTTGATGGAGACGGGATTGCGGCTGATGTTCTGCAACGTCTCCGCTTGGTCGTTGATTAAGGTGACCAAGTACTGGTACGCTCTTGTGTCCTCCAGCCTGTTGTTGTCAGCTAGTTCTCCTCTGCAGAGAGCGTACTGGATGACATGTTGGATCTGAATCTTGAGCTTGTTGCTCTCGTCCTTGAGAATGGTGGCAGTTTGGTCATTGTTGATGAGTTCTAGATGTTGTTGAAGAAGTGCAAGATTGTTCCAAAGTTGTTCATTAATTTGTACCCGTTGTCCAGATGTGGGGTTCATGAGATTGTTGCGTTGGAAATATGCGATGATATCAGCAGTGAAGAACTGACTGCGATTGTTCTGTTCGAGAATGAAGAAATGGTCAAGGAGAAGCTTGATGTACATTCCTGCCCTGTGCATGTTGTCCCTGAAGACGCGATGCATCGTTCCTCTGCCTACTCCTAGTGCCATTGTCTTGATGTTGTCTAGAGTTTGAATTAGGAGATCCTTGAGATTGTTGATTTCTGTGATGGTGGGATGGCTGCCCTTGAAGATGAGGTGCGAAAGTGCCTCAGATAGGTCGTGGGCATAGAGAAACGTCGCTTCTGAAGAGCGACCGATGAAAGAGGGAAGAGTTCTCTGTTCGAAAGGATTATAGCTGGTGTTGTCTAGAAACTGGAAGGTGGTGTGGTGATCTCGCAGGTCAATTGTCTCATCCATCAGAAGCTTACCGCTGAACTCATTCTCAGCAATTAGGAGAGTGTCCTTGATTTCCTGGCGAAGTCGCATGACTGTTTGGGACCGATTTAGTTCTAATTTGACTTTATTATCAAAATCTTCTTTGTAAATGGTGTCTTCTATATTGGCAAGTTGCAAGGCTGTATTATTGAGGTTCTTCTCTGTTTTGTAATATTGAGGCAGGGTGCACTGGAGGTATCGCATTTGACGAGCGAGTTCATCCAGGAGCTTCTGGCGAGATCCATCAAGCGGGTCGTTGTCGTTGCCAGCAGCTAGAAAGTGAGAAAGTGACTGGACCTCAGATCTGGTAGCTGTCTGTAGATAGAAGTCCTTCATCTTCTTGAAGAGAGTATCCACAACAATTAGCAGTTCCTTCTGTCTTGGATGAGCATGTCTAGAGTCATTCGTGATGGGCTGAGCTTCATTGAGTATCTCGGCGATGTGAGCCTGCAAATTGTCTACTGCGTAACTAAGAGAATCTATTCTGGTTGCCGTAGGTAAGCTGTTGATTATGTTGTCAGTGAAATCTAGTAACTTGAATAAGATTTGAGGCCATTTAATTGAAGCTAGAGCTATCCTAATCGATTCTAAGTGAGTGATGCAGCCTAGTCTGTTGTTTGGTAGAGTGATGTGAGCAGTTTGTTCTGTTTTCGTGGTAAAGAGTTTATTCGTAGGTAGTTCATCATCCGATGAGTCAATGGTTTTTGTGTCAGTTGGAGATAAAGTGATTTCTACTAGATCATTCTCAAGATCCGTGTCGCTTGGCAGTGGTAGTAGGAGTGGTAGTGAATCGTCAGAGTCGGAGTTAGAGTTGGCGTAGCGTTTGAGTTCAGTGGAGGGCGGCTGTAAGGAAGGAGGAATAAAGGAATTATTAACATTACACATAACTTTAATCATAAATGTAGCATTATTGTGTCTGTAAGAGAAATCATTGTGATGATAGGTCCTGATCGGTGCGGTGAAGGAGGGAAGAGCTGGAACCAGATGTTCACCCTTGTGCAGGAGTGGCTCTTGTCGAGGGGTCTTCCTGTCCACGTCGGCGATGTCGGTGCGGTTGAGGACAGCCATGGCGATGGGTGTTTGACGATAGGGTTGGAGCTCGTTAGTTGCCGGACGCTTAGGAGTGGGGTTGACGCCACTCTTCTTGCTCCTTGGCTCGAAGGGGAGGAAGTTGGGCGCCATTGTGGGAACTGGAAGGAGATGCTCGATGACGACCTGATGTTGGGCACTGAAAGTGCTGGCACACGACTGGATCGTCGCTTCCACGAGCTTCGTGTAATCAAACAAACAAGATGTTAAGTACAAGTGCCGGCCATAGTTGTTGTGTGGATTGAGATTGTGGAGAAGGTCCACAATCTGGGTCCCATAGATGATGATGGGACGAAGCGGCTCGATGTTGCACACTTTGACTGGAGTCAAAGTAGTAGGAGGAGGCACTTGTAGTTGAAGATCCTCATTGGCGAAGTAGCCCTCGAGAGCTGTGATGAGGCGCAGCTGCAAGATGTGAACCTGACGGAATGCCTCCTTCAGGAATTCATCAGCATCAGGGTGATGGATGGAGGAGTAGAGTAGATTGAAGAGAACTGAGCTGACATAGATGATGGTTGCCAGCTTCTCGCTGTCCATGCCCTGCTTGAAGTGGATGTTCATGAGGGGGACGTGCTTGGGCTGCGTCACGAAGAACTGCAGGAACCGGAGCACCTCCTTGTTGCGGCGGAGCTTGGCCGGGAGGACGTGCTCGACCGCGAAGCTGGTGACTTCAAGGGAGTTGATGGGCATGATGAAGATGGAAGTGAAGGCTGGAACAAGGTAAATTGGCAGTGGATCGAGATATTAAAAAGAAATAGAGAAAGAAGAATTGTAATTTTTTGTGTTTAAATGTATATATGGTATGTGCATATGTATGTTTGAATTTATCTAGTACCTGAAAATTTGGAAGGTGTATGTAGTTTGGAACTCGAGGGGTGAGTGAGGGGGTGAGTTTTGGACGAGACAAGAGGAAGGCGTGTGAGGAGGGCGCGCCCGTTGGCTGAACATGTGCTACGTGTGTGAAGTAATGTTAATGTATATGTGTTTGAAGTAAATAAAGTGAATGTGCCTGCTCCTTGTATGATTGCTCATTGTGTGTTGATGTCGATGTCGACTTGGCTGAGAATCTGGTCATCTGAATCTGAAGACCATGTTTTGCTGATGGATGGCATTGGTTGAAATGCCTCACTACTTGCTGGAAAGAAGCTCTGTGCATCTTCTTTTACTGGATTGCCAGAGGCTGTTCTTTTAAGTACTCTGAAGGTAGGTGGAGGTGACTGGCTCATGGCTTGAACAGAAGAGCTAGGTGAATTAGTTAGGCACTCATCAGAATCCAACTGGGGAATCGGAGCCTCATGTTTGTGCCCAATACCACGAAGATTTTCAAAAGTCTTGGCAGCCTCATCCAATGATTTGTGTGTTTTTGCTATTAAATCTGTTTGTGAGTGAGATTTATTAAAGAAGTATCTTTCCTTATTCTTAATTTTGTAGTGATGGAGAGCACAGTTGGCAATGATTGAGGTCCTAAGTGTTCTGACTGATATCATTGTTGAGGCAATGTAGTGATTAGGGTCGATCATATTAGCGTAGTGCAAGACGTCTTCGACGCGATAAAGTTGGACGAAGACAGTCATCATTTTCATCTGATCAATCTCAGCACAAATCGGTAGTTCCACAGGAGGCGCAGGTTTGATGTAGGTAGTTATGAAGTTGTCGGTGACAGCCATTATGTAATTAAGTAGAGATCGTCGGAACTGAGAGACAGAGTAATGTAAGGCGACCAACATCCTCTCTTCGAATCTTGGGGACGGTGGGAGGACAACACTTTGTTGAATATTGTAGAGTAACATTATTACTTGAATTAAACATTCGTTTTGGTCCGGTCTGTACAATGAAGTGGTCGAGTCTGGTGTAGCAATCCCCAAGGTAGGCACCGTTCTGACATAGTCATCAACGTGAGCTATCTCAGATGCTTCTTGAGGAATCAGACCAGGCTTCTTACGTGGGTCGGTCATTTTTTAGGGAAGTCGTGATCGTGATCTTCGCCTGTTTCGGAGGTGATTGAGTAGCAGATTCCTGAGGTGTCAGGGAGGAGTTGAGGAAAAAGGGAGTGGTCACTTCAGTAGACTCAGGAGAAGTGTGTCCTCTCTTTGACTTGGTAGGCAATTGGAGAGGTGTGTCGTTGTTCTTGATGATGCTGGCCCGATTAAGGAGGATGTTGGGGCTTCTGCGAGGGGCCTGTTGATCAGAGTTACGTGGGATTAAGGTATATCTGTGTTGAGTACAAATTTTTACAAGGAGACCAAGGGAAGTAATGGCTAATAGGACACAAGTAGCTGAGGCACTGATGATAATTATTGAGTTCGTGGTATCATCACTATCTTCAAGTTCAATGGGTGCGGCACGATGGAGCTTGGGAACTTCATTGACACTCAAGGAAGGTCTGGGTGGGTGAGAAAGTTTGTCTGTGTGGACTGAGCAGCCATCTGGCAACTGCATGTAGCCAGTGCCGTCCACTTCCATGTCGTCCGCGCAGCTGAGGTGGACTGGAGTCTCCTTCTTGAAGAAGTAGAGGTAGTTGTTGCCGCCCACGTGTTCTAGGATTTGTTCTTCTTTCGAAGGCTCGAAATTACATCTATCTTTGATCACGGGGTTCAATTTCATGAATAGTGCCTTAGGGCAAGTATCAATGGGCATTAGGGGCTGCTTATGAAATTTGCACTCTGAGGCATCGCGTTGGCATTTCCGAAATTGTTCACTGGTTATTTCCGAGAAAGTTCTCTTGTCATGCCCTATGGCATAAAAGCGATCTGCAGTAGGACGCCATTGCTTGGTCTGTCCATCAGTGGTGGTGAAAGGTACATTTCGGAATTTTCCAAATGAAAAGAGAGTGTCCTGATTGATTTTGGGGATCGACAAGGAAAATTGAAGATGGCCGTTGTTGACACTGAGATCAGAGCGAGTCATCCTGATCTTTTGAGCCCTGTATGGCCCTTGGAATTGGTGACGCAGGAACTGCTTGAATTTCTCTGGTGTTTGATGATTGTTAAGTAGATAATTGAGTACCTGTTCTGAGAAACCTCCATTCAGATTCACAATGGGTTTTATCTGATCTGCAATGTCCTCCAGTGGTTTTCCTGAAGTGTTCAATACATTAATCATAGTTTTATTTAAATTATTTAATAATAAAAGTAAATCGTCTTCATAAGTGTAATCAACTTTGTCTCCAAGTTGAGCGACCGTTTCCTTATAGAGTTTGGCAAGCTTGGGCATGTGGGTGGCGACTTCTGCAATGGCTGCCACAGTATTTTGGATGTCTAGTGATCGCTTGGTTCTTGTATTGATGGGTTGTTGGTCTAGGATGGCTTCGTCAACTGCTCGTTCCAAGTCGTTTTTGGCAACTTCTTCAGCTTCTTCCTGATTAAGTTCATGGAGTTCATGGATGCGTCGTTCAAACGCATAGAGGTCGAAGAAGAATTTGATGTCACGAAAAATGCTCATTGACGTGCGTACTGATGCATTGGCATTGATGGCATCAAGTGCAATTTCCAGGTCACTGCGATAGATGGGTGCAGTAATGGGTGAAGGGAGGAAAAATAGGTTTCGGGCTGCTCTGTTTTGTTCTTGGAAGTCGTTGTCTTCTTTGCCCGATACTCTGGCTGCTCCACGAAGGGCATTCGCTTCCTGAACAATCTTTTTCTCAAACTGGGATAGATGAGTTGCAATGCCAGCCACTGCATTTGGTGACGCATCACCAGCAATGATCTCCTGCGTCTGATCAATCTTCTTAGCCAAAGTGTGAAGATCACTCTCAATCTGAGATTTGCGTTTCTCGTCAGCGATCGTGGTGAGAATTTCGATGCCTCCTGTTACTCCAAGGAAGATTGCTGAGGTTATTAAAGGAATTACAATTGGGGCTAGTCTTTTAGGTCTGCTTAAGGTCTTTCCATAGTGTTCATCGAGCCTGCCATTCACCTCTTGCATGGTGATCCTGATGACTTCTTGTAAAAGAGGCTCAATGTAGCTGACATTAGGGAGGTAGGTGAAACGAAGTGTAGGTATATTGGTGTAATGAAGATAGAAGGTGCCTGGGCCATCCGTGGATAGGTAATCAATGGGATTCTCTACAATTTGAAATTGGTTTGAGAAGGTTCCTGAGATGTTGCAACGGATGTAGACAGAAGAGTTGGGAGGGATTGTCTCGAAGAGGAAGGCTGGTATATTGTATTTGTTGACTAATTGGGGGCCAATTGATCGTTTCTCTCGCTTTGATAGTTTGACAAAGTCGTAGTCGGAGAGGTCGATGTCAACCTCAACGCCATCTCGTTCAATGGTGGCGATCCAGGAGCCGTTTAGATGCACGTTGTTGACAGGGTCATTGAGAAATTGTTCCTTTCTGTTTCTGGCAGTGGTTTGGGCATGTATGTTGAGAGCATTCTTAAGGACAGTCATTCCAAGTGCACTGGCTGCAATCGGGATAGATATGGCCGCAAGAGGGACTGCAAGTGGTAGAAGGCGAGGAGATCGAGAAGAGGTGGAGTTGGTTAGGACATTCTGCGAAGTTTCCAGAATCTTGTTGACTTTCTCAGATAAATTCCTGGCCAGTTCATGTTCAGGATCTATGAAAATGTACTTATTGTAGTCTTTTAATGGAGGTTGGTTTTGAGTTTGAGCATAGGCTACTGCTGTGCCGACTGCCGCACCAGATAGAGACAGAGGGATGACAGCAGGGATGGATCTGAGGACGGAGATGAGGACAGGAGTGCCAAGGAGGGACATGAAGGGAAAAGCTTTGCCTTGTCGCTCTTGCTGATAGTCTTCTTCACGAATTGGGACGGCATTGCGGGTGAGGTTGGGGAATCGGGCAAGGAGTTCAGGAAGGAGAGGGAAAAGGCCGAAGTGGAATCCATCAGGAATGAGCAGAGTCCGTGCTTCCCTGGTCATGGCTTGGGAGGCGTATAGAGAGCGTCCAGAATGAGTTTCATTGATGAAGTTAGATTGTTCTTCTTCAACAGATCGAGCAATCGGAGCTAAAGTGAAGAGCAGTCTGTTGTCATCTTCGTCTTCACTTGGAGCCATGCGGTCAAGGAAGGCGCCGAGAGCTTGAACCATTACGTGAATCTTACCGAGTTGTCTCTGTTCACCAGTCAGATCTTCTGGCATTTCACCTTCGAATTGTAGTGGGTAGCCAGCTTGGTCGCTCAAAAATTCAATTCTCGTGGTGAGTTCATCAATTTCGCGCTCAAGGACTTCATTGTCGGTTCCGAAGAGGTACTTATATGCCGAATAGGCCGCTGGTCCAGCTGCAAAGAGGGTGGTCAGATGAGCAGACCAAACCAGGATCTTGGAGCCCTTGGGCGCAGCTTTTGAAATGGCCATTAAAATCTGAGTTGCTGGTCTTGTAAGATTGGCTGCAGGGACCGCAAGTCTGGCGAGAAGGCGTGCAATTGCTCCACTAAACATTGCTTGTCTTTTGACTCTTACACTGCTATAGAGGGTGTCATGGTTGGAGAAGTCAGTGAGGAAGGCTTGATTGTTGCGTACTTGGTGCTCAACCTGTTCGCAGAAGGCTTGGAGGTGCGGAATTGTCCTTACTCGCTCACAATACAACCAGAAATTGTGTAGCATGTAGACACTGAATCGCCTAATTAGCCTGACTCGGTCTTCAGCCTTGGGACCAGAGGTGATGGAAGTTCCCACAATCCTCTTCAGCTTGTCTACTACATGGTAGTAGAACTGCTCCATGTCAGTGGCCAATTGAGCAATCTTGTGATCAGGGAAGAGCAAGGCTTCAGAAGTCCTGCCGAAGTTGGCATGTTGGAGGTAAAGTTCATCATACATGACTCCAAACACAGCGCGCTCGGGCGTATTGAAGATCATGTCAGCTCTATAAAATTTTAGATAAAAATGTGATAATTTATAATTAATTAGCGTTAATTGTGATGAGCTTGTCAAGTACCTTGGTACTTCCTCAGGGCCATTTTCAGTATAGACAATGAAAGGTTGAGCATCTAGATGAGTTGTACATAGACAAATCATCAGGTAGATGAAGGGGACACGCCAGGGACGCAAGAGGGACGGTTGGTTTCTGGCCATGTTGGTGTTGATGAGGGAGGGGCTCGAAGTCGAGTGATCGAAGTCGACGAGAGCGTTTTGAATGTAAACTTCCCCTTGATCAAAAGTGGGACATTGTGAGGGTTGGTGATTAGAAAGCTTTTCTTGTCGACCCGAATGTGTGTCAGGAGAACGAGGACGAGGGCGTTTTTCTACATCGTTCTCTACTTTGGGGTGAATGACCGGCTTAATGCACTCAGCTGCATTTTCTTTTTCTTGCATTAAGTGCATTGGCTTCAGGCCAAAACTATGTGGGCCAGAGTTGTTTGTGCGACCCAGATCGGTTGGATGGAGGGGTGGCTGTGGTAAACAACTCCCCCTCGACGTAGAAAGTGGGACGTCGACATCGTTGTGTAGGAGTAATGATTGTGTAAAACCTATGTGATTAAGGGAGAGCTGAGCAGGTTCAATGACCTGAGAGGAGGGCATGTTATCAACTGCCTCTTCTTGCTGCTTAATATTGGGATTTTTGTATAATAATAAAAGAAAATGATTATTGAAATCATCAAAAGCATTTAAAGTTAAGTTTGTAGGTATTCCAGCATGTCTACTTAATTGCAATATTTGTGAGTTGATGTCCGAAATTAGTGATTTTATTCGATGTTCGATTGGAGTTGATTGATTGCAATATTCCATCAGTAAGTGATGAGCAATGTTCCTGATTCGTTTCGAAAATTTGTTAATATTTAGACCTTTTTTCAATGCAAATTTCTTGCATCTATCTAGTTGTGATTGAGTTAATGTGGTAGATAATGTGCTATCAGCCTTTATTGTGAATATTTTGGTGAAGTCTATGTCAATGTTATATTGATTGAGATTTGGAAATTTTTCAATTAATTTGTCTTGAAAAAGTTTGAGTTGCTCATTTAGTTGTAATTGAGTGCTTATGTCATCACCTAGGAGCTTTTCTGTTAATAAAGCAAAGAATTTATGAGGAAAAATGTTGTTTATTATGGCTAATTCTAGATTTAATAGTGTACAATCAAAGTGTCTAAAGTCGATGGCTGGAATACTTAGAATGTTTTTTAGTTCGTGGGATTGATTGATGTGCTTAATTGCGATGTTTGGTTTGGTGTATTCTTGTAGTTTCAGTAATAAATTGCTGACATTTATTTTGGGGTGATCAGTTTGGAAGTGAAAAGGCTTGACATGGTCAATGTGAGAATAAAAGGTATTATTGGATGGAGTGTCTTGTAATTTAAGTGTATTGCTAAAGTTTTCGAGTACTTTAAATGGACCGTTGTAGCGATTCTGTAGTGCCTTAGGAACATTAGCTGGAAAATTAAAGTTTTTGCGCATTACATAATCTCCTGTTTTATAAAATTGATTTTTGAGTTCAGATCGACCATTGTCATGTGCCTTCTTGTTTGCTTCGTGTCTAGCCTTTTGTCCTTTTTGCGCTATCCTAAGTATCGTATTTCGGAGATCGTCACTATTAATGAGGTTAATTGCCGTAATTGGGTCTCTAGCTGGAGGACCAATTTGTGTAACGAACATTATCTGTTCTGGTGATAACATGTTTCTGCTTGTAGAGGGAAATCCATTGTATGCCACAGAGAAAAATGGCAACATATTATCCCATTCATGAGTTAATTTGTAATGACCAGTAAAAGAAGTGAGTGCATTCTTTAGTGTTTGTACCATTTTTTCAGCTTTACCGTTAGATTGTGGGTGATTAGGAGTGGAAAAGAATTGTTTAATTCCAAATGTTTTACAGAAATTTGCTAGTGCACCTTTACTGAACTCTTTTGCGTTATCTGAGAATATAGCATGTGGGAAGCCAAAGGGGGCAATCCAGTAGTTTGACAGATTGTAAATAAGTTCATCTCCTGCTCTTGACTTCAAAGGGCAGTTAATGTTGAAACCCGAGAACGAGTCAACAATCACTAGTATATGTTTGTTGCCGTTGTGAGTGACGGGGAAATCGACAGCAAGATCGATGTGTATAGTGTGTCTGGGAATTGGGGGTAAAATTGGACGTCCCATGGAGTGGGGTGGCAAGTTGCTAATCCTGTTCTTTTGACATGGTACACAAGCTCTAATGAATGCTATTATGGCTTGTTTGAGATCTGGGTGTTCAAATCTGTCAAGAATGGATCGTAAAACTTTGTTTACACCCAAATGCATGCCGTAGATTGATGTGTGACTGTTTCTTATCACTGTGTCGAAGAGTGTTTGGGGCAAACAAACTCGAGGTTGACGACCATCAAGTTGTTTGACAAGCACTCCAGTTGATTGATTGACAGCATAATCAGGGTGGATGTCTAAATTGTCAATTATGTTCTTGCAATAAGGGTCTTTTTTCTGAAAATTCTTAAATTCATCAATTGTGAAAATGCCATCAGCGTATTGAATGTGGCAGATTCTAATGGGGTCATTGACATTATGTAGTAGCTTTTTCACTTCTTGTGCTGAAATTGTTTTTGGAGGAACAGATGTGAGTATTTCTGCCTGGATTGTTTTGACAGTCAATCTGTCTTTTCTCGACTTCGAACCTAAGCCAGGGTAATTACGAGATAATGAGTCTGGAAGCACGTGTAGTTTACTTGGAACGTGTTCAATTTTAAAGTCGTACTCACTTAGAGTGAGAGAATATTTAAAAAATTTTGCGTTATGGTCTTTAGCTTTTCCAATAAATAGTAATGCACGACAGTCTACATGGACAGTGAATGTTGGTGCTGATTTTAAGTAATATTGAAAAGTCGTTATTCCCCATACTAATGTTAATGACTCTGACTCGAATGCACTGTAGTTAAGTTCTGCATTTCTGAAAGCTTTACTAGCACAAGCAACGAGATGTCGTTTCCCATTTTTGTCGTCTTGTTGGAGTACAGCTGCAGCACCAAGTTTGCTGGCATCTGTGGCTAAGATTAATGGACGTGTCATGTCTGGAACATAGAGTTTCACTTGACCATTAAACATGTCTCTGAGCTGTCTAAAGGCTGATGAATGCTGGCTGGTCCATGTGAAGGGAACATTTTTTCTAGTTAAATTCATTAAAGGAGCTGCTATGACTCGAAAACCTTGCATAAAGCGAGCGTAGTAATTAAATAAAGCTAAAAGTGAAATTAATTGATTTTTATCTTTGGGTGGCTCGAGTTCTCTGAGTAATCTTAATTTGGCATCCTGAATTGAAATGAAGTTGTCTTGTAATACTAATCCACAAAATTTTATTTTTGCTAATTTAAACTCGCATTTTTTCGGTTTTAATTTCATGTTTGAGTCACGAACTCGCTGGAAGACTGCTCGAAGTGCTATTATGTGTTCATCCCAGGTGGCTGTGCTGATCATGACATCATCAACGAATAAATCTACCCATTGAGGAATATCATGAAACATTGTTCTCATTGCACGACTAAAAGTGGTGGACGCATTCTTGAGTCCTTGGGCCATCCTGGTGTAGCAGTACAAGGTGTTGTCGGTGGGGTGGTAGAAGGAAGTCTTCCACATATCTTCTTGTTCAAGTGGGATCTGCCAGAACCCATTAGTGAAGTCAATGGTTGATCTGATGGTCCGACCGTGAGCTTTGGCAATTGTCTGCTCTATGTTGCCCAGAGGACAAACATCAGGAGCGCAGGCATCATTGAGAGTACGAGCGTCCAGCACGACGCGCATGCCGCCAGATGGTTTCTTGACTAGCATTAAATTAGAAGCGAAACTAGAGGCACATTGAATGATGAAGTTAAAACTTTCCCATTCTTCTATGGTTTCCTTGACTTGCTGTTGTTTGTGAAAAGGGAGGAGCCTTTGCTTCTGACTTCTGTTCAATGGTTTGTCCAGGGCTAGACTGTGAGTCGTGTGGTTGCATCTGCCAATGTCTAGGTCATGATTACTGAAAATATCATCGAATTCATCTAGTAAGGCTTGGATTTGTGCTCTTTCATCTGTTGATAAGTGATCTAAAAGAAAGGTTTTGTAGTCTGGCGGCGCGTCAGCAGCATGCTGATCGTCTTGCTTGCCTTCTAAGAAGGTGTCGACTTCTTCAGTGACTGTTGGAGTTTGAATTTCGTCTGTTGTTTCATCTAGTTTTATGCTGTTTAGAGTGATTGGCTCAGGTAGTTGAATCATGGTAAAGTTGACTTGTGAAACATCTTCATTGTTTCGTTCCAGAGCTTTGAGACACTCGAAGACAGAAATCATGGCGACGTGCTCGTCGTACAAGACTCTGATCGACGCAACTCGATCACCATGTTGAAGTACATAAGTGTCGTCTTGATGTTCCGTCAAGTAAATTGGAATTTTCATGAATTGTGTGTGTGGTGGAAAGAAGAGTGTGGTGACAACTCGAACAGGAGAATTTATGGATTGAACGACAAAAGTTCTGGTGATGTTTTCATCAGATTCCAAAAATGTGTCAATGTTGTAAATTTGATTTGGTTCTAGTGTTAAAGGAGTGACTCCAGCATACATTAAGTATCTGGGTTTGAGATTGACTCTGTTGATTAGTTGTGGTCCTGAAATGTGAGAAACTGGAATTCTGCAATGCTTGCCATTGTGGTCGAGTGTCAAGAAATCTTTAGTGTAGGAGATGAATTTGGGCCCATTTAATACATCTTGACCAAGGTAGAGGTTGCCCATGAGATTGTCGACTACAAAAGGTGCTAGCGTGATGGGAATATGTTGCTCGTTTTCATCTATTAGATTGATGGTTAATGGGGCCAAGAAAGTCTCTGTTGGTGAAGTGTCATTTGCTGTCTGAATGATGTGGACTGTTCTTCTGTCCAATACATCAGCAGTTAAATTGTGCTTTAATTTGTTGAATAGAGCTCGACTGACAACTGAATGGGATGCCCCGGTGTCCAGAAGCGCGTGCGTTCCGAGCTGATCTTCGGGTTCGTCTTCGTTGAGGTCAAGGAGAGCATCAACATGAGGAAGTGTGTTCCCTGGTTGAAGACTGACAGTTGTGATTTGTAGGTCTGACTTTGTTTGTTTGATTGGTGATGTTTGATTGATGTCATCAGCAGATGTTGATTTGGTCCTTACTTCATTCAAGGCAACATTTGTTTGTGTGTATGCTTTGTCGGGAGGTTCATCATCAGAAGGTTGGTGGAGTAGTTCATCATCTAAAAATTCATGTTGGATCATGAATGTGGAAGGTTGTTGGTGTGCATCATTATCCCATTGAAGATGTGGAGAACCAGAAGGAATTCTCCTGCGCTTTGTTGATTCTGAAGAGTTGGTGTCAGAAGACGGCGATCGACCCATGTTGAAGAAGTTGCCAGTGGATTCTGGTAGAGTAAATGCATCTGTGGCATGTTGGAGTTGAGTGGTTGGTTGTGTAAAGATTTCATGTGGTTGAGTGATGTTTAGTAGTGGATTGTCATTTGAAGTTGTGGTTTCATTGGAAGAACTACGACCAATGGTAAAAAAGGTGTCTGGTTGAGCAGAGAGCGGGAGCGAATGTAACTGATCAGCGGTCTTGTCAGATTTATTTCTATCTGACTCTGGTTTGGCATCAAAATTCAAAGTGTTAGACTGTTTCGAAGTCTTTGGGCGTGCTCCAGTTGAGATAAATTTTCGGTCATTTGATCTGTCATTGGTTTCATTCATCGTTTGGGATGTCTCGGTGGCATTCATAACGGCCTCATCCTCTTCAAACGGAATAATAGATTCATTTGTAGTAGTCATTTCAGTCTTCTTCTCAATGTGAGCAGTAATTTTCTTCGAATTTTCATGCGATTTAATTTGGATAGGCTGATCATTCATGGATGTGAGCGAACACTGCGCTTGTCTCTTAAGTTTTCGCGAATTTTCATGCGAATCAGGGAGTTCAATTAGAATTTCAATTTTGGAAACATCTTCAAGATTCGATTCAACAGTTTCAATATTTGGTTGGATTTCTTTGTCATTTTCTTGAGATTGATGTGGATAGGCAGCTTCAGAAGCAATATTAATTGGATTTTCATCTTTCGTAGTAGATTTCATGCAGCTTTCATCTTCTTTTCGGATAGGCAATTGAGTTTTTGTAGAATCATCAGCTTCAGCCGGAATTTCGGAGTCAATAGGCAAATTTTTGAAGATGAACGCTGGATCAGAGACGTCAAGGCTTTCAGATGGTGCTTGCTTCTGGTCAGTGATGTGTTGAAGAATAAGTTGAGGTTTGAAGCTGTCAGTGGGTTGTATTGTTTTCTTTTGAACATCTTGTCGATCATTGTCAGTCTGAGCGTCCCGCGGCAGCGTTTCTGGAGACGTAGTGGGTTGTAGAGGTGCAGGCAAGTGTTTGGGATGAGGTTGATGCAATGTGTCTTCGATGATGGATGATGATGATGATGATGATGATGATGATGCATTGGAACGAAGTGAAGTGGCATATTGATTGTTTAGATAGTTTTTGAATGATTGTTCAGATTTGGTTGTTTTGTCAGATTTCATTGAGTGTTGGTCATGCTGGTCGAGGTAGCAGGAATTGTCAGTCTTTTGTTGTTGAATTTTGCGAAATTTCGTAAAAAATTCATCTTGTTGCTCGATTTTGTTGGAGTTTTTCTTAAATTGGTCAAAGAATTCATCATGTGATGTATGGGATTGTTGGTCAGCAATTATGGATGCTGAGGATGAGCTTAAGCTCGAAGATGCCGGAAAAATCGGTGCAGTGAAGTTGATTAGATCCCGTTGTTTGGGATTGAATAGTTGATTGGATATTGGTTGATTTGGTAGTTCTTGGATGTTGGTTGATTTTGGTACTTTTCTGGAGTATTCACTCTCAGTTCTGTCTGAGATGATTGATAGTGCTGGTTGAGGGAAGAATTCAGATGTTCGTCTTGTCATTGGTGGTGTATCTGGTCGTGAACTCGCCTGTTGAGTCGAACGAGGCATGGATTCTGGAATCTTATTCATGTCTGTGTTTTCTCTTAATAGATTGATTGCTCTTTGTGCGCTTTCAAGAGCATCCTGATTGTACCCTGCGAATTTGGGCATCAATCGAACATTGTATTGTGGTTGAATAGGTTTAATGAAGCATGCGGTAGGATTGAGGAAGCCTTGTTCAACCAAATATGCGTAGTGATGATTAAACTTGTCATTCTGTATCGGGAAAGTAGAATCGTCAGTCGAATTCGAAATTAGTGTTGAGTTGATCTTTAAAACGTGGTCGCGAACAGGGTTATGTACATTCGGATCCCAGTCTGTTCCCTGGGAAGTGTTTAGTTTCCCTGGGGCCGACCATTCTGCTCCATCATAACGCGATTAACTCGGTGAGTAAGTTGGTCATGAAGATTGGGAGGCAGAGTTGGAGGCAAGTTGATGTTGGGATTCAAGCGAATTTTTCCATTTGGATCAGTGACTGTCTCTTGACAATCAGCTTCATTGTGGTAGGCAACAAGTCCGAATTTTCTGCACTTGCGACATGTATCATAGGATTTCATTCTATATCTAGTGCATTGCATTGTGCCATGAGTGCGATTTTGCCAGAGACGCTCGCCAGGTGTCTCATAGACCACTGCTGGACATTTGACACACGAAATCTGTCGACCGTTATTGCTGTAATTTCCGCGATTATTATTATTGTTGTTGCGATTGGCATTATTTGGATTGTAACCATTGTTATTGTAGTTATTGCGATTCTGATTGTTATTGTTATTGTATCTATTTTGATTATTGTTATTGTAGCCATTGCCTTGATTGTTGTTATAGCCTCTATAGTTGCTGTTGCCATTGTTCCAGTTGCGATTGTCACCATAGTTGCCATTGCGAGGGTCTTGGCTTCGTCGTTCAGAGCTGCGAGCACGTTCTTGAGACATTTGGTTCTTGAGCTGAGACTGCTCCTGTCGCATCTGACGAAGTTGTTCAGTGACTTGACGTAGAGTCTCATTGGTCTCCTCCGTGCGGTTGGGATGATGATAGGGACTGTCTCCATGGCTTCGTTTGGTCGCTTTCGGATTCGTTTGCATTTGGTTGATCTTGAGCATATTGGTTGGAACCTCAGTGGTTTGGCCAGTCATGCTCTGCCAGAAAGAGCCTTTGGGCAGAGAACCCTCATGTTGTTCATTTAATTCGAGATTTTCTAGACGTGAAATGATTTGCTCAACAGATCGAGGTGTATTGTCTTGTTCACCATCAGAAACATACTGTTGCAACATTTTACAGACATATTGAGAAGTACATTTCTTTAATTCAGTGCGCAACGTTTGCTTGAAACTCAATTGACCATCTCTAGTGGACAAATTATAGCCATTTTCCTCACACAAATTAGCTAATCTATAGACCATCGTCCTGATGGGTTCATCAGAGCCACGCGTGAAGGTGTTGAGACGCAGCTGGTTGGCGGCGGCGCGATTGGGATTCTCACCCCAGGTCCTAAGCAATTTTTTACTCAATTTGTCGAGATCATTCCTGTCGCGCAAAGGGATTTGTTTAAGAATTGAGTGACCAATTTTTCGGCAGATAATTCTACAGATGACCTCGTGCGGCAAGTTGTACTCTTCTGCGACCTGAAATATGTCCCCTAACAGTATTTCAGGTGAGAATTGGGCCGGATCGTTGCAGAAAATGATGTCTCTGGTCGCGTGGTGAAGATCTTTTGGTGAAACATGAGCAGTGCCATTAGGTGGCAAACTCAATTGAGTACCTTTATTGACATTTTGTTGGACAAGAGCATGTAACAAATCAGTTGCACGAAAAAATTGACTTTGAAGGCGTTTCTGCGTGTCTAAATTTTGAATTGCTCGTTTTTTAGCCTTGTTTTTGGCAGCAAGTGTCTCTTCATTGTCACCATCTTTCTTGAGGATTACAATTTTGTCAATTGATCTGCGAATCTTGGTCAGAGAGTCCTCAAGTGTGTGAGCATAACGCTTCAGTTCCTCGCAGCCATAGAGATTGAGAGACGATTCTGACATCTCGTGGAACGAGGGAGGTAACAAGTCATCCTCGTCAATAGCATGAACATCAAGAGTAGTTAAATAGCCTTGTAGTTTAGTGATTTTCTTTTCAATCTCATTGTACTGAAGAGTCAAATTCATTTGATATTGTGTAATTCTGTCAGTTTGGTTAGGAGCTAAGTCCTCAGGTTCAAAGATGTTGAGAGTCATGTTGAATGTAAGTTATGTATGTAATGTAGGTGTAGTGTAAATATGTGACTAAAATGTGAGAAAAAGATCAGAGGAAATGGAAATAAGGTGAAAAATTTTGATTCAGAGAAATTTAGGAAAGAATTAGAGAAAGATTTTTGATCCACCGCCTACCTTGGCTGTCTCTTCTCCTTTGATGGTGATGGACAAGATGACCGGCTTCAGTTGCGATTGCTCCAAATCGCACGATGAATCACAGATGTCTTTGCTTCCTCAATGATTTAGTTTTTGAAAAATTTTGGGTTTTTGGGCACTGAAATTTTACCACGTAGTTCGATTCGAAGGTAACGGAACCAATTGGAGTGCGGGGGAGAAGGCGGAATAAATCCTAAACCACCCGTATCCTACCGTATGATCAAGTAG
Source organism: Metis holothuriae (assembly GCA_028566655.1). Taxonomy (NCBI): domain Eukaryota; kingdom Metazoa; phylum Arthropoda; class Copepoda; order Harpacticoida; family Metidae; genus Metis; species Metis holothuriae. Next base: position 21,736 of record JAOXNJ010077738.1, read on the forward strand.
CAGAATAGCTGACTAAGTGCCTCAAGTAATGAATAGTAAACCCAATGTATTGCAATGTCTTAACAACTAGGAAGTCAAAGAACAAGAGCCTGGAGAAATGAGTGCATGATTGGCAAGTTGCCTAAAGATAAACACATGTAAACAACATTGCAAGCACTGATTAGAGCAAGTAGTGAGGAAGTAAGTAACTGGTGGGTTAACGACCCCCAGATGCTGCAGCGGAACTCAGCTACCACGTTGTTGACCTCTTCATTCGTCCGTCGCCCTTTCCACTTGTCCCGTAGCCATCTGTTTTTCTTCCTCTGCTGGAGGCGGAGCTCACGGCACATCCACGGGGCTGCTTGGCCTCTAGTTCGGATGGGGGCTAGTAGGCAGTACACATCCAGCCCTGACGTTATAGCGGACTGCAGTGCCATTAGAGCTGAGTCAGGTGTGGGCTGTTGGTACACTGTGCTCCAGTCCGTTGCGTATAGGTGGTCCTCCACCATCTGCAATGCCTCTGCCGACAAGTTCCTAGTCCACCTCACTGGTTGGCACTCCTCTCTCCACTCCCGGTCAAGGGCAACGGAGATCGCTCGATGATCGGCAAGCCCAAGCTCCATGACTGCAGTGCACACTTGGAGCTCGTCCGTCCAGATGTGGTCAATCAGTGTGGAGCTTTGGCCCTGCACCCGTGTGGGTTCTGTCACCCGTTGTTGTAGACCCGCGCATAGCATCATGTTGCCCAGCTCCCTAGCAGGTCCATTCTGGGCTAGCAGGTTGATATTGAAGTCGCCTCCTAGGATCACGTTGTACCCCTTTGAGTGGGATTCCAAGTAGCCCTCTAGGATCGTAATGGCTGAGTGCACGTCGCCCTGTGGGGGGCGATAGACATTGATGTGTGCGACTCCAAGTTGGGGAATTATTAGCGACAGGAGCTCGATATCTTGGTGCATCAGCGAGTCAACTTGGGTGATCCTAACAGTGTCTCGAACAAAGGTTACCAGACCGCCTCCTAGAGCTCCATTGGGGCGCGCTACCTCAGCCCGCTGAAAGCCTGGGAGTGTAAAGGACCTGTCGGCAGGAAGCCTGCCAGTTTCCTGCATGGCGATGGCAATGTCCGGAAGGAGCTGTAGGGAGGCGACTATGTCGTACCAGTATTTATTCAGGCTTCTAATGTTTAGAAAGGTAAAGGCCGAGCGTTTGCAACATGCATTC
>JAOXNJ010078072.1:0-12153 GCA_028566655.1 Metis holothuriae
GAAGAAGTGCACAATTCGCAAGCTCAGAGCATTCTGCTATCTCTCGTATACACTTGCATTGTGTGTGTAGAGCTTTCTGTTGCAGCAGCAGCTTTCCTTCGTGGGTGAACGAACGAGGGGGAGCGTCAGAGGTGATTGACCTCGAATGTGTGTCGAACCCATTCATACTGAGGAGAGATAGTTTCTAGGTTAACAAACATACCTACTACTAACTTCGTATTATCGAAATAGAGATATGCTTTGTTAAAGGGGTTTTAAGCCAGCAAATGTGACCCAAATAAATGTGTGCTTCCTCCCTGACTTTTGAGGCTCTTGGAGAAGTTCAATGTACTCGTTCATTAAATTATTAAGAGAATTATTGTGAAATAACAAAGCAAATTTGGCTCAATGTTGCTCAATACTATACATATTACCTATTTAAACATCTTGCAACACTTGACTGTACAACCTTTTTTTAGTGACGTAATGATGTGATGTTATCAAGGAAATATGTAATAAGAGCATAAAGACTCTGACACTTGAATCTGCTGCCATGAACCTTAATGCTAATAAAATATAGATAAATCATATGCAATTATGGAAAAAATATCAAAAATTATTTGAAAATAAGTGATTAATTGATTTATTTTTTGTTCTTAATAGATGATTGTGATCGATCGCCCCCATGAGCTTCCGGCGGCGCCCACGCGATCATGAGCTTGTTCAGGAACCTCAAGCTCAAACGCAGGAAGGTCGACTCGCGATCCAGCAGCGAAAGCGGTAAATTCAAACAAACTCGAAAAATTATGTAATAATTAATGAATTTTTGATTTTGAATTTTGGTTTGATTAAAGGCGAGTTAGTGGGTCCGGATGCGTCGGAGCAGCGGACGCATGGGTCGGTGTCGCAGCGCCTCTCGATCTCATCCCACACCACCACCGATTCCACGTAACACTCAATTGTCACCTATAATCTTACATTACTAGAAACTAATCAAGCAATTATCTTCAAAATTATATCACAATTATAAATTGATTGGTATGTGTAGACACGAGCCGGTGTTGGTGGTGAAGGAGGAGCGCGTCGACCCCTCCGACGACGGCTCGGAGGAGGGCCGGCCGCCCTCGTCGCCGGCGCACACGCCGGGGCTGCCCGGGGGGCCCGGGCCGCCCATGGGGCCCATGGGGGGCGGCGTGCACCCCCTGGCGCGCATGCTGCCCTTCCACAACCTGCCCCGGCCGCCCATGATGGCCAACGGCGCCGGCCTCATGCCGCCCTCGGGCCCCGTCTTCATGCGCTCGCCCCTCGTGCCCCCCGGTTTCAACCCCGCCAACCGCACCCTGCTCTTCCCCCTGCCCCCGCAGCACCGGATCCCCCGCCCCGCCCCGGCGCCGGCGCCGGGGCCCGCGCCGGGGTCGACGCGGGGCCCGTCGGTCATCCTGAGTGATCAGGGCGGCGTCAAGACGATGATCTGGACGGACGCGTCGCCGCTGAGGCCGAGCTCGACGACGCCAACGCCCGCGTCCAGATTGCCGACGCCGCCGTCGTCTAGTCAGTCGCCGAACTCGTTCGCCGCCAAGATGTCCACGGCCGTCGACGGCCTCCTCAGTCTGCGCGCCCTCAAGCCCGAGTCGACACTGGCCACGTCGACCATGCCGTCGTCCACGGCCCTGTCGTCGTCCACGGCCTTGTCGTCATCATCGACCACGACCAAGTTGGCCGTGGCCAACTCGCCCGCCTCCTTCCGACGCTCGCCAGTCAACATGGAGCGACTCTGGGCCACAGACAGGCCTGCTGACTCCAACAATTCCAGTGTAAGTTCATTAGAGGATTTACTTCTATTTGATGTGCAACGTCGATCTGGTGCATCACGTCTATCTATCGGATCAAATTTGGCGTTTACAAAGACTAAATTGTATTTTTTCCAAACAGAACGGGATGAGTCGAGGTCGACCTGAGCCCTCTGCCCCCGCCTCTGCGACCCCCTTGGACGAGGACGAAGAGCCGCTGATCTGCATGATCTGCGAGGACAAGGCCACGGGCCTCCACTACGGCATCATCACTTGCGAAGGGTACTAAAACCACAAATCAATTTCAAAAAAGCATTAGATAAAGGGTTGATTAAATACTTTTCAATGTCGCTTTGTAGATGCAAGGGCTTTTTTAAGCGGACGGTGCAGAACAAGCGGATTTACAACTGCGTTGCCGACGGCCACTGCGAGATTAACAAGGCCCAACGCAACAGATGTCAATATTGTCGCTTCCAAAAGTGTTTGCAACGAGGCATGGTTTTGGCCGCGGTCCGGGAGGACAGGATGCCCGGGGGGCGCAACTCGGGCGCCGTCTACAACATGTACAAGGTGAAGTACAAGAAACACAAGAAGAGCAATGTGAAGAGCAGCAGTAATGGCAATTACGAGGAGACAATGGAGCAGACGGTGTTGAGCAAGGAGATGCACAAGGTATTGCCGGCCACGTCCGTGTCGACGACGAGCATGGCGTCCACCACGGCGCAGCCGTCCACCTCCACGCCGACGATCCTCGTCGGCGGCGAGAGGAGCAGCAACACCTCACTCGGCGGCATCAACATCTTGAGGGCCGCGCTCACCGGCTCACCAGAGGTTTACACTTATTAATAATCAATTAATGCCTTATCTTTTTGTTATTTGCGAAGATTGTCGTTAATAAAGGTGCAAATTTGTTTACTGAATTTGCGCGTGTTGCAGATTCCGCGACAGTACAAGGGAAGAGTGACGCCGGTGCGGCCATTGGACCAGGAGCAGATGCGGCTGATCGACGAGCTCATTGCCTGCGACGACTTCGAGGACATTGCCACTCTTAAAGTAGCTTAGCTTAATAAATCTAACTTGGAATTGATTTAATCAATTTTGAGTATGATGATTAACGAATTTTTGTGTGATTTTTTTCCAGAATATTGGCGAGTTGTTGAACCAGAACAGCGCTGATTTGCAGCAGAAGCTGTGTCAGATCGGCGACTCGATCGTGTTCAAGCTGGTGCAGTGGACTAGGCGGCTGCCGTTTTACCACGAGTTGCCAGTGGACATGCACACGAAGCTGCTGACGCACAAGTGGCACGAGTTGTTGGTGCTGACCACGTCGGCGTACCAGGCCATCCACGGCATGGGCACGCGGCGCTCCGACGGCGAGAAGGTGGAGCTCCACCAGGAGGTGGCCACAAACCTCGTAACGCTGCAGACGTGTCTGACCAGCATGATGGGCAAGCCCATCACCATGGACCAGCTGAGGCAAGACGTGGGCACCATGGTCGAGAAGATCACCAAGGTCATCGCCCTCTTCAGGCAGTGCGAGCTCAAGATCGAGGAATACGTCTGTCTCAAGGTCATCGCCATGGTCTCACAAGAGGGTAAAAAAATCATAAAAGCCCTCAGAATTTATTCAAAAATTATTTTAATTTTTGAAATTTTTGCCTTAAAGATTGTCAGAGTTCGAGTCTGCAGTCAATACGGTCCAAGTATTTGCAGTGTCTGCGCTCCTTCTCCATGAAGGTCTTCCCCCACCAACCGGACCGAGTCGATACGCTCCTAGTCAAATTGCCGGAGGTGCTAATTAAAATAAACTTCATTTCATTCATTTTTGTTTAATTGAAATGTGATTGATTGATTGATTAATTGATTAGGTGAAGGCGGCGGCCTCGTTGTTGCTAGAGAGCAAGATGTTCTACGTGCCATTTCTGCTCAACTCGTCGATCACGTGACCAACCACCGTATACAACATTTTGTCGCGGTCAGAATATTGAGCCCCGTCAAATTGACTCTTTTTCTCGAAATTTGTGCATTGAACTCGATAAAACGTTTTTTTTTGTGTGTGTGTGTGTCGCCCCACTCGTCTTGTGATCGATCGAGCCCAGGTCGATTGTGCGGCCTCATCAATCCCAATCCCACCTGCAGAAATTTCTCGCGTACCTAAGTATCGACGCATTCTCGTCCCCTTTCCATCACCAATCAATTTTCAATTATCAGGCAATCAACAATTGACCTTGTTTTCAAAGTTTCCAAGTGCATAAATCCTCCTTTTTCTTCCATCCCTAGTGTCGCTCCATGTACTGTATAGCACCAATATTGATTGCTACTTAAGCTCTATTGTTCAGGGCCAATGAATGTAATTGAAGTGCTTCTAAAATGACTGTTTGAACAATTTGTTTCTTCTTCTTCTGCTTGTCTCTCAGAATGGAATGTGTGTTCATTACTTGATTGATCGTGGAAGGAACTTTGTGCTCTGCATATTTATGTTTGCCTGAGTCTCGCCGCAAATCTCGTCTGTACTTTCAGCTGCATTGTCATTAGTGAAATGTGTGTAGATGTTTGGAGCCAGTTGCTTGTGATTGATTGATTGATTGATTGATTGATTGACTGATTGATTGATTGATTGATTGATTGATTGATTGATTGTATTTGATCGTGTTTTAGCAGACAGAGTCGAGCCTCCTTGCCCTCTGCGACTTGACCAGCCTCACCACTGCCTAATACCGCGTGCTCGCCCACGTGCACCACATACGTGTCTCTCTTGTTCTGTTGATGTTGCTAATCACAAGTACATAAACCAGCCTTATACAGCACGAATCAATTCCTCAAGATCAACAAGAACGATTGGAGTAGCACTATCACTCAACTTTGTCATAGATCAAGGGTACTAACATAGTCCGATTATTGGACCATTGAACAATCATTTTGATTGGCGAGGAACAATTTGGAATAATTGATTAAAATTGACTTGCAATCGACTTGGAAGAAGGAACATTAGGCACGAGCTCTTAATTGCTCAATTTCGTAGCAGGATCAATTCATCAAATTCACGTCTTGCTAGAGAGAAAGCTGCTTTCGAGCCAGACGCGACGATTCATGTTTCTGTTATTGGTCTTGGACAAAGACTCGTCCTTGTTGTTGGCGAAGTAGTCGACAATGACGTTGCTGACCTCCCTCAACTCCTTGGCCGAGTTGTCAGCAACAATTCTACTTGACGCCAAACGCTCCGCCGGCGTGAACATCTTGTGGTTGTCGTGATTGTTGCCATTCATGTTGCCCACGTTGTTGCCGTTGTTGCTGCCCTTGTTGTTGATGTTGTTGTTGATGTTGTTGTTGTTGTTCCTGGTGTTGTCGGTCTCGTCCAAGTTGCCCAGACTGCGACGCCAGCCCAAGTAGGGCTTTGGTTTAGATCTGCTTGATAAGGGTCCACTTGTCTTCCAGCCATAACAAAAGTAGCCCTCAGAAGGCGTATTAGAGCCACGTTTACTCGTTTTTATTGAATTATCACCATTATTATCGTCGTTTTTGTTGATGAACCAATCATTATTGGAATGTTCTCTAGCATTGTTGAAGCCGCTGGCCGAGTTGCTCATCCGGTTGCCGATGCCCTCAGCACTCCTTAGAGACGAGCGCAAGGACACCGACGACTGCATCTATGAATAATGATACGAAAGACAAATGTTTATGTGTAAATTTTGAGAAAATTGTTTCCTTTTTAAAAAAAGACAAAAAATTATAGTATTCATTTACCATGGATTTGGCGTTGTGGCGTTGGTGCACGAAGTCGTTGTATCGCACGCGATTCCCGCGAACTCGCTGTCCATGATCAGCTCGAGGTTGGCGATTGTCGTACCAACTGTCGCTGGCATCCAGTCGACTGAGAGAGAAGCGAAATCTCGCCTGAAAACTGCCACTCATCACAAGGACATTTACGCCCCAAAATGCCTTTTTTTGAGAACTTTTTCAATATAAATGTTGCTTTAACGTCGTCTACGAGAGTTGCAAAGTCGCAGCTGGGCCCCTTTTACTGCGTGAGGGCCCAAGAGAGAGCTGCAGAGAAGTGAAAGGCCCTGGCCAATCAGGGGAGTGCCTCTCTCTCTCTCTCTCTCTATTTACTATTAAACTCCATATAAAGAGAGGTTTTATTAGAGAATTCCTTTGGGCCTTTAATGGCCTGAGAGGGGCAATTGCTTGTGTAATGCACTCACTCCTTTTGGCTTTGAGATAATAGCTGGAACAACGCCCACTTTACTGATAAAATCCCTCAATACTACACTTGCTATTTTATGATGATGACTTTGATAAAGACAATAGAGACAAAGAATTATTGCTGATTGGGCCTGACTGACCACTACAGAATGACAGTGGAAGCAGTAATGAAGACGTGTACCAAAACAATGGGAATTATTATCACCACATTATCAGTAAATAATGCAATGGAAGCAATGCCTATTAGTAAAGCAACGCCTTCTTTGTTTGGCGTTCGTCATTGTGTGCCGAATGATCGAGGACGACGGCCAGAATTGGTAATCTTATAATCTGCTTCCATGTACAATACTAATGCAGCCAAAGTCAATTTACTGTATATATAAGAAAGTTCTTATTCCTTGCTTTACATAACACCTTTTATATGTAATGTCATTTCTATCTGTACTTTTAATTATACGTATATAATATTCAAATCCTCAGGCTTCTTTTGGTCCTCTGTCTAAAAAGGGCTTCTTTCTTCTTGCCTTCATTATAAGAGAAAACACCTGTTCTTAACAATTTGCTTTATAATAAGTCGAATAAAAGTTTGATTAATGCTTTCGTTTTGGCCCTTTAGTTTTTCGGCTTCATTTAAAAATCGTTCACATATGAATTATTAATCCTGAAGACGCTGGCGTTCTTCTCGTCTTCGTCCTTCTCGTCGCAATCCACCTTGCACTCGTTGTCCTCCAACATCTGCTTGAGGTCGTCAATCTTCTGCCTGATATCTTTGTGTTCTTTTCGGAATTCTTTAAACGACTGTATTTGAAAATGAGAGGGTAAGGATAACTTTTCTTAACAGAGACAATGAAGAAGAAGCATTGAGAAAAAGAAAAACCATCGCTTTTTGCATGGAACCCCACAACTTTATGTGGGAAAAGTTTAAGTAATATAAGAAATTCGTCCATAATTACATTATATAAAGCCGATCTTTTAAGTGTTTTAGATGCATTTTCATAGCAAAATTTATTGCTGGAAGCTGTTTCTTCGACAATAAGGAGCCCAGAAATTTTTGGTTTGTTCCATCCCTACGGTTTCTTTTCTCGAAAGACGTTGCCATCATTCCGCTCACTTTTCGCGACATCAAAGCTGGTCACACCTCCGTGGCGCCGGCGCAAAAAAGTAAACAAACTCTGAGACCACCTCCAAAAAATGTATTTTGCTAAAGAGTCAAATTAATGGACAAAAAAGAACATCTAAAGCGTTATCAAGAAGTCCTTAATTAGCTTCTTACTCAATCATCTCAGCATCATTAGGTAATTAATACGAATAATATCGCCTTTTTTAATATTAATTACTTGTCCAGTACCTCTCGTAAATAAGTCTGCTTACAAAACAAACTCTCAACTCTGACAAGTGCCCCTCTTTCAATAGTTTTATCTTCTTATCAATCCTTAAGAATCTTATTAGCGAACGAGGAGCAGACATTTTCGCTCGCCATGAATCCGTTGACCAACGTGCGCAAGTTGAACGAGATGAACGAGCGCGAGTTGGCGGCTGGGATGAGCGGCACGGCGCGCTCCTGGCACCACGACTACAGGGACTCGGCGTGGATCTTCTACGGCGGCCTCGACTACGAGTTGAGCGAGGGCGACGTCATCGCCGTCTTCTCGCAGTACGGCGAGGTGGTCCACGTCAACCTCGTGCGGGACAGGGACACGGGCAAGAGCAGGGGCTTCGGCTTCCTCTGCTACGAGGACCAGAGATCCACCATTCTGGCCGTGGACAACTTGAACGGCGCCAAAATCTGCAAGAGAATCATCAGAGTGGATCACGTGCAAACCTACAAACTGCCTAAGGATCTGGAGAAGATGGACGAGGAGAGGAAGAAGTTGTTTCTCGAGGGCGTCGCGCCCAAGGCCAAAACTGCCCAGGAGAGCGAGGACGAGACGAGTGTCAAGAAGGAGGAGAGAAGTAGGAAAAAGGAGAAGAAGAGCAAGAAGAAGAAGAAAAAGAAGAGCAGTAGTAAGAAGAGAAGACGTGACTCGAGTTCGTCTTCAAGTTCGAGTGGTAGTCGTGAAAGAAGGAGAAAAAGATAATTACAGTGAGATTATTACTGTAAGGAAATGGGCATATGGTGACTTTGAAGCTACAAATTCAATTTTGAAACAAATTTTGCTGCTGTAACCTTATCTTTCGACGTTTTCTGGTTGTCATAAAGAGTATTTGTCATGCGGCACCTGCTTTTCTCTTGCGATTCGTTCGCGAACTAGGCCTTTGTCTCCTTAATGACGTGTTCTTATTTACATAAGGAAATAAAGAAGTGGTCAAAGCAATTTCAAGCGAATTTTCAATTTATTTATGGCAACTGTAAAATCGCTTTCGAATCATCGCCATACGTATAAAACTAAAGGCAGGAAAATGGTTTAGTATAAGATGGAAGAACGAGATGCTACTGACGGGCAAATTTGATCATTCATAAAGCCTTATAAGACCTTCAATGAATTGTAAATCAAGATTGCTTCCTCTACGCATCACAATAACACCGCATTACATGAAGCGTCGTTATTTCTAGTGACTAAAATGAGAAACAAAAAAAGTGTACACGAAATAAGATCACAAGACAGCTTTCGGCTTAACTTTAAAACTGGTTGGTTTTCTATTAAGACATCTTCGCTCACAACCCCTCGCAGCGAGTACTTCTGTGGAAGTAATATGATGGGTTCTCAGGCATTTAGGCAGCCCTAAACGCGTCGAACATGTGAGCCAAAGCTGCTGCCATAAAAACCATGACAAGGCTCTGAAGAACTACGTGGACATAGTAGAACATGTTCATCCTAAATCTTGACGCCTTCAGGGAATCATCGCTTTGTTTGAGCGCGTATCTTCTGATGCCGACGAAGTAATGCTCGTAGTAGCTTCTCCAGTCTATTTCGGAGAGATCGAAATTGAACATCTTGTTCTTCTCCGTCTTTGACATCAGTTTGTGCAAGTCCATGACGTTGTCAGCTTTCCAGTTGAAATCGCGATTGGCGAAGAACTCGAGACTCAAGAGCTGATTGGCAATCTTCATCTGGGTCCTGAACATCTTGGGCTTGTAGCAGGCAAGCACTCTGGCCAAATCGATGAGGAGCGCAGGGATAAAGTGCAAGAAGATTCTAGCAACTCGATCAACAATCTTGATCGATCTGAAGGATACCTCAGGGAACCAGAGCATCTGTTCGAATGGGTATTTCCATACCACAATTTCTCCCCAAGTCTTGATAAAACGCCAATACAAAGGCTTAATTGGACCAGAAGCAAAGTTGTAGATGGGGACGGTGTTGGAACTCTTGGAGGCCACGAAGCAGGCCACAGCCAGAATGATGTTGATGACGCTGTCCACGGGCACCAGATCGATGCGCTTGTGACCGGAGACGTGAAAGGTGCGAAGCACACCCGTCGCTCCACCCAATATCATGCCTTAAAAAAAGGCTTTCATAAATGAAACGAAACAAATTGAAAACAAATATGAGTTCTTTTACCAGTGGGTCCATTCAGGTTGTCAATCCATCCCGGCACAGGCGACTCCAGGGCCGCCGTCACAATGGACGGCCTGACGACGCCAATGGGCAACTTCCCCTGCTTCTCCAACACCAATTGCTCGGCCAAAGCCTTGGTGAAGGTGTAAGTGTTGGGCCATTCGGCCAAATCCTTTAACTGAGGCGCCTCGTAGAACTCCTCCTTGATGACTTCATCAGGGCCCAAATTGCAGTGCGCATAGGCCGTGGACACGTGCACAATGGCCTGCAACTTGTCCATGCTCTCGGCCAGCTCCAGAAGGGACCTCGTGCCTTCGACATTGAGCTTCAGGGCCCTGTTCAAGGGCTCGTTGAACCGGACGGTGGCGGCCGAGTGCAGCACCACGTGCACCTTCGCAATCAGCATCGCCTTGTCCGCGTCGCTGAGGCCGAGGTGGGGCAGGGCCACGTCGCCCTCCACGGCGTGCACGCGCTCGCGGAGACGGACGCGGGCCTGCTCGTCGTCCAACAAGGAGTCGAAGATGGCCTCCTGCTTCAGGGCGGCGAGACGGGCGTCGATGTCCAGGTTGTGCTTGGGCCTGATGAGCAAGTAGACGGTCTCCAGGTCGGGGCAGCCCACCAGTAGCTTGTGCAGCAGCGCCTTGCCCAGGAAGCCCGTGCCGCCCGTCAGGAAGATCGTCTTGCCCGAGAAGAAGCCGCCGATGTCGTACATCACCGACATGCTGGCGCAAATAAAATGGGAAGTACAGTAGCCACAAAAAGGCCAACCAAAAAGGAATGAAACGAAAAGGAGATAGAGACAAGTACCTCAAGAGAGAAGACCTTAAACTTGGCTAACGATGATGAAGCACCAACAAGAAGAAAACCTAAAGAAATGAAGAACAAAGAGAATCGAGAGGCACTGACCGGCTCGGAAGGCAAAAACGTGTAGGACGCGCGAGTTGGCGAGAAAAAGAATTGACGCCGAGCGTTTTCGTACACTTAAACCTGTTTTAGATCTCCTTTTGCGCATGCGCAGTAAAAGTCAGCTGTCGCGCAGGAAACGTAAACAAAGTATGAGAGAGACTCGGGTGACGTCACTGCAGAACCGTCAATATTGCGATTGATGGGACGGTCGGCGCTCGTTCTCTCTCAAAGTTCACTTTTAATTGAACTCATTAATTAAGTGCTTAAATAACCAATTCAGTAATGGCGCCGTTTCAGTGGCGTCGCTCCAACTTCTTCGACGTGCACATGGATTCGGGAAGAAACGATGTGAGAGGATGACCTTTGGTCATTAGGCAAGTCCATACAAATTTTACTTATTTCTCTTTATTCCAGTAATTTTTATTTGATTTTGACTTTTGTAATGGATTCCTTCTGCTTAACAGAGAGATCTGGGTCTGATTGCTCTGGGCTTCGACAATGGACAAATTTGGATCAGCAGAGGCGACGTCATTAGACAGCAGCAGAGCGTAATTAATAAGAGTGCAAATACCAGAGTGATTTCGGCCTCGAAACATTCAAGGGTGGTGGGCCTTGAGTTCGATTTTGAAGAGGGAGAAAAGTTGTTTGTGTCCACCGACAAGGACGTTTTTATGCACGTTTTTAGTTGAGAATTGTTTTTTGGGCGCTTTTCAAGACGTTTTTGCTGGTCGCAGCCGCTGGTCAACTTCAAGGTCAGCTTCGTCATTCGCGCTTCGTTTGGTTTCCGAGGAACGAGGGTCGCTCCAATTACCTCCCTATTGATTGCTGTAATTAACCTAAATCATATCTCTTCGTGCAATTGATTATCTCATATTGTTAATTGAGATAATTAATTAGTGTATTTTCCAGTTTTAGCAGTGCTATTTTATGCTTTTTTTTACTTCTTCGCGTAGGTACACTTGCGGTTTTAGTGAGTCGGAGCGCACGTGTTTTCGTGTCGGTCCAATTGTGGCCACTCAACCCAAATTAATTGTCCTTGATTAATGAACTAGTTGCTCAATTACCTCATTTAAAAAAACACTTTTTAATGATTATAATCGCTTTTATTCAAGCTGTGAAATGTTCCAGCCCAAGGCCGGCTGCGCGAGTAAAGATCTAGGCGCTACCAAGAGCCACGAGGGATCGCTGAAATACTGAATGCCCTTTCTTCTAACTCTTTTTTCCAAATTTTTGCATTATTAGATATTTTCTGGAAATTTTCCAACACGAATTATCTGTTTCAGATGGGCGACACGAGTTCCGAGTCTTCTAATTCCGTTGCGTCTGACGACGAGGTCTGCGCGAGCAACAGGTCGTGGAGTCGCTACTACAGGGAGACGCTGACTGGGGAGCACACGTTCATTATTGAAGACATCGTGTCAGAATTGGAGTCTGCCAAGAATGGAAGCACCATTGCCTCTCCCACCTTTCACATGCATTCCAGTTCGGGAGATGAGAGTTTCGCCTTCTCACTTCGCGTTTCGATAAAGCATGTGCAAGAGGATGTGGAGGGCTTCGTCTCTCTGTTGCTTTTGAGCAACCAAAGCTTCGAGGCCAAATTCGGCATGTGGATCGAGTCCAAGAATCTCGCGAATAGGAGGAGAAGATTTCTAGTTGGAGAGAATTTAGCAGCAAGCAGCCCAGCTGGGGCTTTTTTTTTTTTTTGCATTGCGAGTTTGTTTGGTGTGCTACAATGGCTTACCCTCGCGCACCTGTGTGTTCCACTCACCCCCCTT
>JAOXNJ010078183.1:0-12153 GCA_028566655.1 Metis holothuriae
ATTTAACGTTGCCGCGCATCTTGTTACGCTGCTGGAATCTGTTCTACAGTTTTTGGTATTTTTTAGCTGAAGTTGATATTTTTGAAATTGAATTTGCAAATCTCTGGATCAAGCTTGGATTTTCAGGCTAAATCAAACAGTTGCAGCGAAATCAAATTAACGAGGGATTTCAACAAGGGCAACGACAGTAATCACCGCCAGAGGCTGTTCATCTCGCACGGAAAATGGATTTATTGTTTTTGAAGTTATTGTCATCATCCAAAATTCAAATTTGGTGATAATTAAAAATTATTATTAATTAATAATGATTACAAATTTTTACAAGAAAAGGTATTCGATAATATTAAGCGTAGATTCCACTTTATTGTCAATCTATCCGTCAACAACTGCATTTCTACCATAGCTTTTCCATTCATCGTTGTTGATCCCTTTTTCCACGAAAGCGTGAATTTGTGCCCTCAAGTATTTCAATCATTATCCCCTTTAGCGCCCGCTCGTGTTAGTTGACGACGCGCGCTTCCCGCCGTGCTGAGCCAGGGTCAAAAATCAGAAATAAAAATATGAACTGATCAAGAAAAAACTTTTCAGGAAAAAAAAGAGAATTTGAAAATCATAGAAGAGAACAAAATATGTTATTTTTGAAAATTTTACTTTTGATAAAACTAGGTAAGGACGCGATTTTGTTGATAAGCGCGGAGCCCAGCGGGAGATCAGACTGTCTATCGGCATCTTGATACTATTAAGGATTATCAAGAATTTTTTGCTGAACTTGACAAATCTTCGCGATTTTTTTTGTAAATATAATTCAATTTTATATGTTTAACCTTATTTTTTATAGAAAAAGCAAGATATAAGAACCAAAAAAAGAGCAATGGTTTAGAATTAAATTCATGGCTTGAGTCCAACATATGGCAGCTATTTCACGGACTTGGGGATAAAATCGGATTTAAATATAATTAGGCAGGTTGAAAATCCTATATCATGTTTTCAACGACTTTCACCTCTTGTAACACAGAAAACTTATATAAAAAGCAATAGTCTATTTTTTGCAGCAATTGTCTGTTTTTGAAGCTTCGCTTCAATAAATTTGTTGACGGGTGGAATATTGAACTGATCATTGTTTAACTTTGAGTGAAAAACGTGATTTAACAGCAGGGCACCGTTTACCAGCACGCTTATTTCGCCTCAGCAGGAAAACAACGAAATCGTGCGAGACTCGCGACACAATACTGGAAGTATCGATTACATCTTCTTCCGGTTTCAGCCTCATTTTTGAGAGCATTTCAGTGGAAGATAAATATTTTTGGTCAGACGTTCAGTTTTAAAGTCAAAAAACTGTCGTTGGAAATTCAGGGGACAGAAAAATATCAATTCAGAAAATAAATCAATATTATGTTTTTTCTTCTATGCTTTCATAAACTGCATCTTTAGTTTATTGTAAATACGACGAAAACCTTCTATTAACCCGTCTTCTGGATGGATATCGTCTTGAATTCTTCAAGTCCTCGGACTGTCCTCTTAGCGAAGAGCTTGGCCGGACTCTTTTCGCAATGGATCCCCTTAATGTGCAAGCCGTTCCTGATTCTTGTGTCCGTTATGTTCAAGGTACATCGCAACTTATTGACACAAATCAGTAGCAAAATTCATCTCAGATGGATTCGCAAAATACAACCCAATGGTGCGCCCAGTCGCAAATTTTTCAACAGCGCTTGATGTCGGAATGCAACTAACGCTGCTGCAAATTATCGAGCTCAACGAACGAGATCAGTATCTTATGACTTCAATGATGTAAGCTCACTTTAATAAACCCTTTCGATTAATCTATCAGGTACTCATTCAACTGGACGGATACTTATCTGACCTGGCGGCCGAGCATGAACGGCGGAGTCGACAAAATTGTCATCAGTCCTGGAAAAATATGGACTCCGGACATTCTCCTGTATCAAAGGTAGCTGCTTGAATGAATTCTAGCTGCTTATTTTTATTTCCTCGTTGTTGTTTTCAACTAACCAATAACTAATCAACAGTTGGTAGGTTTCGGCTCGGCTTGAATAATTCGAATTCTCTGTTCGTAAGAGATCACGTCTTTTTGAAAAGAAGTTTTTTCAAAAAACCGCATTATCATCCAAAAAATCCATTTTTCATCCTCAAAACCATTCATTTCAGCATCCAAGATGGCTTTGATTCGAAATTTCCATCCAACATTGAATGCTACTCAGATGGCTCCTGCTCTTGGCTTCCTCCTGCGATTGTTCAGAGTTCTTGCGAGGTACTTTTTTTTCTGTCCTTCAAAAATAACGGGCCCAAGGTTGACATGACGTTCTTCCCGTTTGATACTCAAGAGTGCGTCATGAAATTCGGCTCTTGGTCGTACACAAAGAATTATTTGAACATCATGATTACAAACCCCATAAACGCAGTCATCGGTGGAGGACAAAAAGGAGAAATTCTGATTGATCCAGCGCAATATATCAAATCTACCGAATGGGAGATCATCGGCAAAGGATCGGGGGAGAAAATATAATACGCTAAAAAATAAGGAAAGAAGTTCCTAGTTACCAGCCCGATAAAAAGAATCAATGCTGAGCGAGACTCTTTACGAATGCTGTCCGAATTATTATCAGGATATTACGTACAGGCTCAAGCTGAAACGATACGTTTTTTATCCGACCTTGACGCTGGTGCTTCCTTGCGTCATGACAGCGATGCTGATCGTTTTGACGTTCATTTTACCGCCTGATGCTGGCGAGAAAGTCGGATTAAGTAAGTTAATGATGTGTTAATTGCGGTGGGTGGAGGGTAATTAAAAAGAGGAACAAAAGAAATCTTCTACAAAATATTCAATTATGGTTTTTAAATTTCCCTAGACATCACAATCCTACTTGCTATGGTTGTTTTCATGGATCAGTTATCGCAGCAAACTCCACCAATGCCGTCCAGTCTGCCCGTCATCGGTCAATTCTTCGTTGCTTCAATGATCATCATCGCTGTTTCGATGTTTTCCACCATTTTTTGTCTAAAACTTCATCATACTCAAGGGCGTGAAGCTCGTCAAATGCCAAAATGGGTTTAAAAATACCAATTTTTCATGCGATAATGATTCTTTAGGTTCGCTTTCTGCTACTTGACATAATGCCGATTGTTCTTTTCATTCATCCTCCACCAGATCGGCCGATGGAGGAGGACGAGGAAAATTCTAAGCAAGACTTAATCGAGTTTTCGGGCAATTCGGAGCTTTATTTTATCTACAAAGGTTAGTTCAAACGACGAAATCGTATAAATGACTCTTTCTAGAGTTGAAATTCATATCCGACCGCATGAGGGAGCAAGATACAGACGGTTCATACGAGGATGAGTGGAAATATGCTGCACTTGTGCTCGACAGGTAGAATTATAAGTCGTTATTTGCGTTAAAATGTTTAAGAGCGTGCGCGTGGCTCTTCCTCGGCGGCCTGAGCATTTCATTCCTTGCCACAATATGCTCCGCTCCCGGAATCTTTTACTCGATAGAAAGCCATTAAAAACTTCTCAAACACTTTTTTGCAGCCAAAACAAAATCACTTTCACTGTGCCTTATGACAATCCGCGTATAAATTCTTCTCTTGTCAATTTTAACATTTCCAAAGATAAAAATCACCGGTAAAAATGATTCATTTTGAAGAGAAAAAATGAGAAATAAATTGAATTTTTGGACTATTTGCAACTTATTTATGATCCTCTATCTTTTCGGGAAGCTAAAACGAACGTCCGAAAGAAGAATTGTGCTTGGAATTTTCACGTGAACATCAACCATCATGATTTTTTCGCCTCATTTTTTCAGATCGGCAAAAGACTTTGAAAATCGGCAGGCGCAACGAGAAACGTGGCTTGCTTCTTCAAAATTTGAATACAAATTTCTTCCTGAAACTTGGTCCAAGAATCTTGCAAGCGAATCAGACGAACACGGAGACATCCTGTATCTCGGAGAAACAAATGGCGGAGGATCGCGGCTTTACAAATGGCTGCAATACGCGGTCGAGAACGTCTCAAGAAACTCGCTTATCGGAATTTCAAACAGCGACTTTTACGCATGCTCGGATTTGTTTTCAATGGTAGAAAAATACGACCAAGAGCGAGTCGTGATCGGCTGGTGGCACGACAAAGACCCGAACTGGCTGGATTGGCGATTTCCGAACACGAAACAACGTCCGAACGAGCAATTTGTCGTGATAAGTTGGCAACTCGCGGTTGAAATTCTGAAACAGCCAATTTGCCTGCCAAAAGAAGACGGGCCAAAATGCAATATTGATTCTGGAAAATTCCGAGTCGATACAACACATGCGGGATCGTCGCTCGGAGGCTGGCTCGGCGATCTTGTAAACATAACTGGAATTCGAATGAACGATCAAATGGCGCATCTGACGCCGTTTTCGAAAGCGCGATATCCGAATCCGATCGAAGGAAATTTCTGTAGCAAGATGGTGTCTTATCACAAAGCGACGCCAGCTCTTATGAAGCATCTTTTCTGTTTCGACGATTTGAAAAATTCAGAAAATTCTACAAGAAAAATGAAGAAATTCTGCAAGAATTTGGTGACACTGAAAGAATTTCAAATACAAATGTGATAAAGAAAATCTTGTTAATATTTTTTGGTTGAAAGGAAGATTTATTGGCAATTAATTGTTTTTGATAATAAAAATGATTACAGAGAAATTACGAAAAAAACGTTCCGAATCGACCGATCAGACTGCTATCATACTGTCTGTTTGATTGATACATTTCCATTTTCCAATTCTCTTTTTTGTGAAATATTCCAAGACGGCACCAGAACTCAATGGCGCCACTTTATCCTTGGTTCGATGTAGAATATTATTGATCTGATTCTATATAAGGAGCTGCCGGCACTGTCTCAATCATTCCTTCCAAAAGAGCGAAATCTTTTAGCAAAAACAGCCAAATAAACAAAGATGCAAACTATCTTCGGCTTGTGCTCTCTTGTTCTCTCCGTCAACGCTGTTGTCGATGATTTTGTCAAGATTCCGTTGAGAAGATGCGAGAAGCTTGTCGGAGACGAAGTCGATCTCACTGGACCGATAAAGGTTGATTCTGAATCTGACTGCATCGAGCTTTGCCGCCAGTCGAGCATGCGCGTCTCGCCCTACCGCGTTTACGATAATGCCTGCGACACTCAACGTATCTACGAGAATGGACGCTGCTACATCAACCAAATCCCCAGCTTGTCCGAATTCATCCACGACAAAGCAGGAAACAGCTACCTGCACTGCTCGCCGCTCTGCGCGCTCATGTCAGACTGCCACTTTTGCCAGACTGAGCTGAAGTTTACCAGCCGAAGAGTTTACAAAACCTGCTCGTTCATTAACAACAACATCCGAATAGAAAAGACATCGCTTAAAGTTGAAATTCAAATGAAAAGATATTGAAAGAATTTCAAATATAATTTTGATAAAAAAATCGTGTCATTTTTTTAATTTTTCAAGCAGGTATCTCCAAACGTATCGCGTAATGCATGTGCGCCTTTTTGCAGCAGCGTGAAGCGACGACAAACATGGCAAATAACTTCAATGTCAAATCAGATTGTTAATTTCAAATTTGCGACTTACAGAAAGAAACATTGACGAAAAAATAACTCCAACAGAGATGCTGAAAATTATTTAGATAAAATTTTCATTGTAATTTTTACCTTGTTCCAATAACGTGAAATTCTTCTTTTGGAATACCAAATTCAGACAAAAACGACTGCCATGGATTTCGAATCATTTTTCCTCTGCTTGTTTATTCGCTTTTCCATGCTCAGAATAAACCCAATCAGCCTGAATTTAATTTTCTCGACAACATTTTTTGGCAGATTCTGTCATCAGATATCAGACTGAGCATTTCACTTTCATTTTTGACAAGCTTTGAAATATTAAATCGAAAAACAACTTGATTGAGCTTAACAATGCTGAATTGATTTTTTTAATTCGAAAGATTGCTGTAGTTTCCATATTCCAGATTCCAGCAGTTTTTTGTCGACAAAAAACAGGCTGAGAAAAGCAAGTTCCAATAAATAAGTTTATTTGAAGCGCATAGACATGATCGCAGACGTCAGCAATGGACTTCATGGCGAGATGTCTGAACTTCTAAATAAAGTCACTCGACAAAATTATTTTTTCTTCAAAACGAGAAGCAGAAAAAATATTGGTAAGATTTTTTTTATAATTATATAATTCAAAAAAAACAAATCGTTCGATCAGTCCAGAAAAGGTAATTCTAGCGCGGGTTGGGGATAACATGAATAGAACGTACGCTGCCATAATCATGCGTTACGCACGTGGTCCGCGATTATCTTTGACGGTAGAATTGCTCGAGCTTCATTTAGCAAATATAATCCATGGCGATTTTAACAGCCGACTTTCTCACAAAAACATAAATTTTTCTTCATATTTTTCAAATTATTTGAAACGTCCTTGAAAAAAATGGAGAACAGCCAAAACAGGGTTGAAGCCCGAGGCAAGATACAAGTTCTGATGCAACTTTGAAGGGGATGAGACGATTTTTCATCATTTGGGTCGCCTACATAACGCTTTTTGGATCCAAAAAGCAGCCAAAAACACGAGAATATAAGACTTGATCTTGTGAGCAAAGAGAAGAAAGAAGGCGTGTTCATTTGAGTACAAATCGGGATAGAAGCTTCGACAACATTGCCCTGTTTTCAACTTTTTTGCTGGAAAATTCATTTTACGAAATTTCAGATAATGACCGGCATCTTTCCGGCTTAATTTTCCGATAATTTTTGAAGAGAAAATAACTGTCTGATTTTCAGATTTCGGATAAATGTGTGCCCGTCTCTTTTCCGGAAGCCGTCGACTTCGCGCCGCAGCAACAGCTGTTCGTCCTCCAGCGCGAAAGGTTTCAAATCACAACTTCGAAGTGGATCCCATCATTCCAGTTTTCTGGAGAGAGAAAGAAATCCTTGCCCCTGAGAAGTACATAATCGACACAACAAATGAGAATATGATGGATGGACCTAAAGGAAATCCTCAGGCATGGCTTTCAGAATTTTGTTTTTTAATAATTTATTAATTCGCAACTGTCCCTGGGGAGTTATGTTGTTTCCCTACAAAAAATTTATAAAATTAAGAATAAAAGAAAAAATATACAGTTTGAAAAATGAAACATTTTTTATGGTTTTTCAATAATTCAAAATTAACAGCCATACAACCAGCTCGCGCGGCGAATGAGAAAAGTCTTCGACGAAGTCGGACTAGTTCTCCTCCGCGGCAACCGCGAAATGGGCAATCATCTTGAGCAAATGAAGCTCTGGGCCGAATTCATCTTTCCCTCCCTTTCTCAGTACGAAGCTGGAGCAAATGCGAGAAAAGGCGAGGTCACAAACTCTGTTTGTTCAAGTTCGATCGTTCCTTATTCGGAAACACCCATTTTGGGATGGTACGATACTTCAAATACAATATTTGCCATTGAAGCTGACCTCTGATCAGGCATCATTCCAAATGTTTACGAAATCGGCGCCCCAAAAGAAGCGTGGCTGCACTTTCACCACGAAATGGCTTACGTCAACGAATCTGTAAACGGAATCGCCTTTTGCTGCAGGGAGGCCATCGAAGATCCAAAAGACCCCTTGCGCGGAGCTACTTTTGTTTCGGAAAATTTCGGGTAATCTTTCTTTTATGATTTCAGAAAAACCGTAAGCTCAACATTCTTGTCAGAAATGCTTAAATATCGGGCTAAACCGAAACCGGTTAGAATTTACTAATTCAGAGCTAAGGACCAGATGTAATTTATCAAAAAACGACTTGAACCATATTAGAAAAATATATTATAATAAATACACTTAACAATATAACAATCATTCATTATGTATTTCTAGCGCTACGGATGATATCCTAGCTACCGAGTTCGGCCAGAAGCTCAAAAACAAGGGAATCTGCTACATTCGATGCCTCACCAACAAGGAGCGCTATAAAAATATGGATGGAGTCTACAATCACTGGCAATAGTACGCTTCAATACTTAAAACACTCCTCAATCCTCTCTAGCTCGTTCATGACCGACTGTCCGAAAGAAGCCGAAAAGCGAGCGATCGCAAAAGGCCTCGAAGTTGAATGGGGCGAAAACGGTTACATGAAAACAAAATGCTACATTTCCGGCTTCGAGTACCACCCAGCTTCGAAGCGTAATCTGCTCTATTCGGCCATCGCCGATCACAGTGCCTGGTTCGATAAGTGGCCCACAGTCATGGAAAAGCCGTATATGAAGACTTTTGAGGGCGCGACTGAGGAAGAGAGACCGCTCGCAATTACTTTTGGGGATGATTCTGAAATGACGAGAGAAGGTGCATTCTTTTATTAAGCTTTCTTTCAATTGTAAAGTGTAGAGCTTCAACTTTTCGTCGACGTTTACGAAAACCACGGAATACCGCTCGCCTGGGAGAAGGGCGATATCGCGGCCATTTGCAATTACCGATTTGCCCACGGGCGACTGCCCTACGATCTTGCCGATGGCGAGCAGCGCGAGCTCGGAGTCATCCTCGGCCAAATGTACAAACGGCTCGGCCAGAAAGATGACGCCTGGTAAAATTCAAGCTCGGTTTTTGCGCTTCACTTCTGTCCTTGATCAATAAAATTCCGAAATTCAAAGTATTCGAAAGTACTCGCAACATTTGAACTCGGCGCGCATAATCATAAAATCATTGATACGAGTCATTATATTTTACGATTTTTTGGAGACTGATCTTAAAAAAACACTCCGCACTCACAGAATAGGATTCTTAGAGACAGGTAGAAATCACAAAAACAGAAACAAAAAAAGCTTATTGTTATCGTTGTTGTTGTCAAATAATAAGTTTTTTCCAGATATATCCTTCCAGTATGGCAAATATCAGATCTTTTGATGAAGAGGTAGCTGTGCCACCTATTGGAGTCGGAGGAGATACGGACAGTGACGGATACATTGCACCAAATTTGTACTGGAAAGGTACACTTCCAAATTCTTTTCGGCTTAATTTTATCATCCTGTGACCTTGAATTATGTAATTAAAATAATTTTCGGGAACAAGGAGAAAAGTTGATTTTAATACTTTCATAGCTTCGGTGAGCCAAACAGACACCGAATCTGGATTCGAGGACAATGCTGGATCGTCAATAAATTCAAAGCCAGTCTCAAGGTTTGATTTTTATTGCATAAATTTTGGAATTTAAACTGCTTTTTAGAAAAGATTTAATACCAAAGTAAGAATGAAGTTATTGTAGAAAATTTTTAATCAATACCAATCACCCTATAGTCTATAGGCTATAGAATCATATGAATACTAACTAACAAGCGAAAAACATCAGTATTATTAATTAACCCATCGCGGGGCGCGAAAAAAAACCCATCGCTGTTCCTTCAATTTATTTTCCATAACGAAAATATTAAGACGGGTTGAAACGTCCTCCGACGGCGGCCAAAATCGTGAGATAATTGCCGTCGACGGTCAGGATCAGCGATACATCGACGTGACGGATGCGCAAATCGCGGAAATGGAGCCGCTCGGAAGCAAGAAGGTCAAGTACGAAGATAAACAGGTCTGATTAATCAATCTTAGAAGACCCGTTAACAAGGTTCTAGTACACTCTGAGCGCTTACGCGAAGATTACGAAGGTTCAAGTTACGGGAGACGTCAAGCGCGTCAAGTAAAACAGCTCGCTTTTAATTTTGCGCAACACGGACAATAGTAACAATCATCGGTAATAAAAACGCCAGTCAGGACTCCACCCTAAAAGAAGTTCGGGAATGATTAAAGTTAGTACTGATTTATTGAGGCTGCAGGTTATATTCTCTTTCCTTGGCAGAGATAAACATAACAATAATTATAAATAAATACGATTAATTAATTAAATAAAAAAAATCTAGCTTATTAGCAACAGTAGAATGATGACGAGGAGAAAGATGAACAGCAAAAGAGCAACGAGGTAGAGCCATTTGTAGTTCATCGCCTGACGAGCGCTGCGACGACGTCGTCCGGACAACGAGCCGTCATTTTGCTCGCTGTCGGTGGTGGAAGAACTTGCGCCAAAGCGTTTTTGGAATGAATCGCTGAATCTGAAAATGGTTCGTTTGAGAATTGACTTGATAAAAGAATGATTGCTCAGCTCAACCTCTTTGTAAAAGCTGAGCTCAGCTGTCTTGAGCTGAGCTTGAACGGAGCTGAGCTGTCTTGAGCTGAGTTTAAATGGATCTGAGCTGAGCTCAGCTGTCTTGAGCTAATTTCTTGCTTACATATTGAGTCGCTGGTTCATTTTTCTGCCAAAAGTCGGTCTATCAGTATACACAGTATCGTTTGTCAATTTCGACTCGACTGACAATTTCCGCGTTAGGTTCGACATTGTTCTGGTCTGGCTCTTCTATCAAATATGATTATCAATAAATTTTCGGTAGCGAAAACTCACTGTTTGAGCACTTTGTAGCGTTGAAGTAGCATGCGCTTGTTGTTGCGACGAGTCTTGAAGAAGCCATCGCGCAGACGGGTTGTAATCGATCACAGCTGCTTGTTTTCGCGGCTTTTTCCAGCTAGCGGCTCTGCTGACTTGTCTTTTTGGAGTTAAATGGGTTCCGAAGAGCGGTTTTTACCTTTTTGGAGGATTTTCAGATGTTGTAGCTTGTTGATCTTCTCGTTGAGTCTCAACGGAAAATGATGTTTCTTCTCTTCTTTCGCGAAGCGCTACTGAAGGCGACTTTTTCGAAGCGTTTAGCAATGCCAAAGGCTTGTTCGGTGGCGGTAATGGAAGAACTTGGTAAAGGGTTAAAAATACAAGCAATAAATATATTAAAAAAAATAACAAAATTAAATAAAAAACATTTTTATTTTTTATTGATTTCCATCATATCCGCTTTGGAACCCATGGCTATCCTATAAGAAGGCTGAAAAGAGCCTTTCTTCGCACCATCCATTCATGAGTCTCCCTGCCGTTGTGCCTATTCCTTCTCTTATCGTTATATTTACGTAACAATAAAAACTATTTTGTCGACTTCTTCGCTCGCTGGTGGAGGGCGCGGGCAGGGCGGCGCCTCGATTGGCCCCCTGCTGCGCATTCTTATCGTAGGTACTCAGCATGACACCGCCGCCTCCTCTCGAAATGCCCCGAGCCCGCGCAGCGATAAGAGCGAGCTGTGGAGTCCGCACTGCGCAGTTACGTTTTACGAACTACCTTCAGAATTATAGCTTCAAAAAAGAAGCCGTTTTTGATAAAATAAATATCAGATTAAACTATTTTGCAGCAAAAATGCATTCAAGATTCTTAAAAATTGGTATAAAAAGGTTCAAAATTACCGTTTTTTTGAAAATCTAAGTAGATTTGGCGTTGGTTAACCTCGTTTTTTCTCTCTTAATTCTGAATGAGCCTCATTAGCCTATTTAAAGTGAAGAACGACGGATCGGTTTCCATTCCCTCAAGACTCTTGAGACCTTATTCTATCCCGCAACGATAAAAATAATAAGCAAGAGTCGATAAAACAAGTTGTTCAAAGCTCAATTACAAAACTTAAGGCGAAGGCATTTTGTTGAAAATCTGCGTTCCTGGCATTTACGTCATTTTCCGGAACGGCTTGGTCCAAAGCAAACGCGAGGGATAAATATTAATCCTTTTTAAAAACAAACTGACCGCTGTTTTAGGTCTATTCAAGATCCCGGCATTAGATCTAAGACAAGAAGTTTTTATTGAAACATAAATACGTAGAAAGGAAGGTGTGCGAGTGGCGGACCAGAAACACGATGCCAGACACTTACTCAAGTGGCGACGGCTGGTGGCTAGTAGAGCATGAAATTGGAAGTCTTCAACTTGAAGAAACATCTTTTGCGGTTCCTGCTCACGACATATATAAAAGAGTTATATTGACGCATTATATGGCTTCTCCGAGAAGCATGCTAAATACTTCGCATTCGCGGTTATATATTTCCTGCGTGAGACGGAATAAACAACATGTAACAACGTAACCCGGTCACAAGATTTGCGTCACGACTCGCAATCTTGAGTCACTTGCTAGAAACTGGTGGTGGCGCAAGCCAGCGGGATACGATACGATAAGAACATTGATGAATGGGGACATGACGTGCATGTACGCAACAACATGTCACATGCCATGCGACGAAGTGTGTCCACGTAAAATCCGCGAGGT
>JAOXNJ010078294.1:0-12150 GCA_028566655.1 Metis holothuriae
TGTCATGAGGAGAAGTGACATTAAGTAGCATTAAGGAAGGGCAATGCTTGCTTCATTGCTTTGCTTCTCTAAAATATGTACAAAAATGTAATTTACTCTTCTTTCTACTATAAGTAAAGGTACACACATCTTGTGATTTTCCTTCTAAGACATTACTGTTAAAAAAAGTGCAATAAAAGTAAAGAAAATCGCTTTTTTTTGACCAGATTACCGCAAAATAAGAAAAAAAAACCGACATTTGTACATATAAACCTTATTTAATACTTGTCTAAACAAGGAATTGTGACCAGTTCCTTCATGACCCCCACAGAGCGTTGATCCCCTTTCTAGAAAGTTCTCTTTTAGTACAATTAGGCAGTATGTACTACACAGTATTTGGATAGAATGTTGAGTTGTGGTTCCAGACAATCCCCTTGGCCGCGAACCTGGCCGAGATCAACTTCTGCCAGCGACGTCTGCAAGAAGCACGACGCCAACCGAGCTTATCTCGTGACATTTGTAACTCTTTGTATAGCAACAAACTAGAACAGTTCCTTATTACAAAGGTTGCTTAATATATAAGGTAAATGATAATAAAGAACAAAGGAGTAAGAAGAACAATGATAATGTAGAGATAATAATGGAAATACGTAGTATGAAGGTGGGTGACCCTTAAATCATGCTTGTTTTTCCTAGAATGTGCACTAATGTCTTGTCCCCCTGTGAATTGGCCTGAACTCAGGCACTCCCATGGGACTCACTACATGATGCGGCTAAGCGTGTCTTCATTAATGAGTTCTAGTAATAATACAATTAAAGTGATAATTACCTTGTTAATTAGGGACTAATTATCATTAATGACTCTAATAAAGAATTCATATTATAAGTGCAATCCTTTTTGAGCTGATCTCAGATGTCTCTTGCAGCTAAGTTGATTAGTAATGGTCTATTAGAGTAATGGAGCTCTCGGGTCACCTGAGCCCCTTTATACATAATATACTATGTTTGTTTAGTATGATGAGAATCATCGACCTTTGTCGCCCAGTCTATGTATTCACTATTTTTATTATAAACTAGGAATTGCGAATAAATAGCTCTGTGTATTGAATAGTTGAATATTCTGATAATTTAATGCGCTGCAATAAATTAAAAAATATCTGCACTGCATGTGGCAATAAAATGGCAATGGATCAAAAGTCGTCAAAGGGAGCCAATTTCAAAGCCAACACGTGTAAACGGTCATAAATTACCTTTTTGACAAAAAAGGCAGTGTCTCAAAATGATCAGAATTCAAAGAGCAAAAAATACATCAATCGTAAATTAATCGCATATTTCAAAGGAAATACTCAAATTTCAAAGATAATTCGCCAACCTCTTTCATCTTCTTACAGTAACAACAATCTAATACAGTATAGGTACTACTGTCAATGTTTACGTCGAACCCTAAGTGGAAGTGGAGGCTCACTCCCCTTTCGAATCCAGAGTCAACGAGAACTCCCTCATAAGAAAACAGCTTTGAATTGCAAAATCACTGCAAATCTTTTGGCAAAAATCAAATTTTGCAAATTTGGCAATGTACACGAAATCGTTGTTGTTGGTGCTTTGTCTCTGTTGTTCGCTGGAGGCGCAGATGCTGTCGCCGCTGATGGGTTTGTTCAGCCGGCTGTACAGTCAGGATGCGAATCAAGTGGGCATTTCGAGCGAGCGCGTGATTTTCGAGGATCTCAGCGACGAAGAGGCTAGGAAAAACGCCTTTAGCTGCGATTGGCTGCCGAATTTGCAGGATTTGGACCTGGTTTCCGAGGCGGTTTTCTCCAGTCTCAACCTGATCTGCAATCTGACCACTGTCAGCACCATGGACGTGATTCAGACGACCGCCAAGACTCTGAACAGCGAGGAGGGTCGGCAGTTGTTGGAGCCCTTGGAAAACCTGGTGAACTTGCACAAGTCCGACTCGAAGTTGCGCGTGCTGAGCGAGTTGCAGCAGAACTGGCCCGCCATGAGGTCCATCGACTTCCTGGCCAAAGTGCTGGAGTCCCTGGGCTCCAGCACCAGACAGGAGCTGCAGGCCCTGATGAACAAGGTGGCCAAGGACTTCGTGCACAGCTTCATGGCCGAGAAGCCGCGATTCGACGAGAATTTGCGTCAATCCAATCTCTTCACCATTCTCAAATCTTACCTGCAGTCCGAGGATGCGCTCAAAATGGTCGATTTGATCCAAAATCACCGCTTGATCGAGCAAATCGACCAAAAGCGAATGGACACCTTGGCCAAATTCAATCATCTGCTAATCGACGTCGTCGACGATTCCTTCCGCACCTTGCACGAGGCGTGCGTCAAGATCGCGGAGAGCAGGGCCGGGGACATGGACAAGCAGAGCAACATCTATCACCTCTTGGTCACCGTGGCCAAGGATTGAAATAATAAAAAGCAAATTGGCTGAAAAAAATGAAGAAGTAATTTGCTTTCCCTTTTATCCTTTTTTAGTGTGAGTTTCTTCTTTTAAAAGTTTTCAAAAAAGGTCTTTGTATCAACTGAGAAAGATGCTTTAAATGGTTTTCCGTGCTCTTACGAGTATGTACGTCCCGTGTCTTCCCTTCCTTTTTTTACTGCTGCAACAACTAATAAAAATTTTTTGAGCTTTTTGTTAACGTAAAACTTCTTCTTTTAATCAACCTATATATGTAGTACACATAAACGACTACTACTAATATTTCAATAGTACAAGTAGTAGTCATAGTACAAAGGAATCATTAATGTAGGTACTCATATTTGTTCCCTAAGCATTGCTATGTTCTTTATCAAAGGCATTTTTGGGGGTGGCCCAATTTCGAAATGTCTCAGTTAAAATGTCAGAGAGTGAAAAAAAGTTCAAAAAAGTTGGGTTTTTTGTTTCTGCACACTGCACTCACTTGATTTCCCTAATGACTTGTGAACCCAAAAAAGTTTCTCCCTTCTGTACATTCTTTATGCACTTTTTATGAGGAGAGCCAAACTAAGTAAATGAGCCAAATAGAAGAGGAAAAAGCAATAATCAATAAAAAGTGTGTACGCAAATGAAGCTTTTCGCACTTCTTCGTTATTGTTTTTTTTCATGATGGCAACCCAATTTCCCTCGCATCTGGGCACCCATTTTTTCCAATTGCCTCCAGACACGAGCAAAGCAGCTTTACTGTGATAACATCAATCCAACACTTTTTGCCTAATAAAAAGGTGAATAAGAAGCACAAACAAGAACAACATTATTGTAAAAAAGGGAATAATAAGTATAAGAGTAAATTATTACATATTATTCATGATTTTTTGTGCAAAAAAAGGCATGATAAAGTAAAGAATTTGCGTGCTTTTTTATTTCTCATGAATGCAAAATTTGCCATGCTCTTTGCCAACCACAATTGGGTTTCTCTCTATGTCTTGATGATGAATTTTTCATATACTGTACTCTATCTCCTGCATAACTCAATTTAACTGTACTTCAATGTCTGTACTTTAAATTAAGACCAAAAACTATCTTTGCTAAATAACTTTGCTGTACACAAATGTTCGTTTGTATTGAGGTGTTGCTTGCATCAGGGCTTCTTTGATGTGGCCGGGCCAAAGTTCGGCCTTACTCAAGAAGTTCGGTTTACTTGACGATTTTAGGTACGTTAAATTAAGATTCAACTGTAAAAATCTACTTGCTTCTTAGCTACAATTAAATCATTATGAGTCTAAAAATGACAATTTTTTTAAAAAAATCCACTAAATTAAGTGCATAATAATAAGTGCATAGTAAATTGCCAAAAATTCTTTTTATAGGCACACTTTTTTACTCTGTTTTTTTTTTTTTGCTTTTACTGAGAAGTTTTACTCCAAAACTGCCTTACGTAATCCCCCCCAAATGTTACTAAAATGTGATCTCAATTTAACGAAAAACCTTGCAATATCCTTATTGCCCCCCCCCAAAAGCATTATTGCCAAAAAAGAGTGTACTAAGGAGGAATGACATTTAATAAAGGAAGTAGCTAGTCAAACGCTATAACTGCCTTTCAAGTGCAGAGATCGAATGGCGTCGCAATGACACCCAATACGTCCTTTGCATTATACATGACAATAGAAAACTATCATTGCATTCTATTTATTGATAGTTTACTACGTTATATTGGGAGTGACAGAAGAAAGGCGAGGTTATTGAGTGTGAAATGGATCTGGGCGACCAGAATGGACCCAAAAGTCCCAAGGGACACATGACCACTTGAAAACAACCACTCTACATAAAAAAGCTACTACATAATGTTGCTCTAATCTTCTTCAATTGTACCATGTATTAGTAGATCTATTGGGAATAAAACTGCTTTTATATATATTTTTATAAACTTAAGAGAAGCCGTGTTGCTACTGCAATTCAAGATGTTTATGTAGTTGCTCTTCTTCTTTTGGTACTGCATGCAAACTGTCACCTCGATTGTGCACTCACATTGCAAATGCTCGATCGAACTGATGTGCAATTCTGCATCCTCCTCATAAAGTAGGTCATTGCAAAAAAATGTTTTTTTGCGATAAAAGTGTGGCAAAAAAAAAGGCGGGAAATCGATCGATTCGAGTTTCGTGTTAACCTTGCAACAAGAGGTGCAACAAAAATGGTTCCAAACAAACTTGCATCACTTTTACGTATGTATTTGTAATTTTTAAAAGCTAATCTTCCTTAATATACCTAATTAAAGGTGTTGTGGAATCAGTCCTATTAAAGTTTATAAAGGAGATGAATTTTGAGCTAATTTGGCAGTTTTCCCATATGTACACATTAATGTGTCTTTAAACACTTTTAATAGTGAATATTAACGTTTTTTCAAAAAAAGTAATAATTTTTTTGAAAAAAAGTAGTACAGTATAATAGTACTTTTTTAGTCTCACCTGGAAGTGCGTCTCCTCTTCTCTGATATGGTCGCCAACCATCAATTTAGCTCTTGCCGGTCCGACCCGTAAATGTCGCCGCGATTCGCCGATGGCCTTCTTCTCCATGAAGCAGCTGCTGCTCCTTCTGCTCCAGCAACTCCGTGTGCCTGATCAACCTCGTCAGCCACGTGGATAACGCCTCTTAATAGTACTTATCCTTTTGTGGTGCTCTGAAGTGGCTGGGTTGCTGACAAAAGCGATCTCTGCCATCTTAACAAGGACGAGCTCGGCTCTCCACATTATTTAGCACTAAAGCTTTCTTAGGTACTTAAAACATTTGCTTTATATATACATGTACATAGATAGGAAAACCTGGCTAAAAACCTTGTTTAGTGTAATTAATTAATGTTTTAAGCAATTTTACAGTTCTTTTTAAGGTTCACAGGGAGGTGGGCCTCTTCACTTTTTATTTTTATTTTTTTGAAAAAATGTGTTGTATTGTTAATTGTTTATTAAAGAAATTTTCAAAATTGCAAAAATTGGAATGTTATCCAATTAAAGGCACACACACATACTTCATATATTGTAATTTGGAATTTTGGGAGCCCGACCTACTCCTGAGAAACGTTTCGTTCTCCTCAAAGTCGAAGAATCACGCAACCTCTCCCGTGCTTTCACAAAGATCTCTTTCATGGTTGACGTTTGTTAAGCTGCAATGGCTGAATCGAGCTTTTGCATGCACTAAATGCAAATAAAAGTGTTACTACAAGTGTTGAGTGTGATTGCGAAAAGCAAATTTGGCAGTGCAACCAAGTGTTTGCAAACAACAATTTCACTTGTGCACCAATTAAATATCAATAAGCCCACCTTTTCCGAGTATGTATTATTAACTAAATACATACCTTTATGGCATGGTTGAGGTTCTTATTGCTTCATTACTTGTGCTTATTTGTTAATGAAATTCTGTTTTTGCACTCGAAATCGTCTTGGCATCCCAATTAGGGTGTTCCGAGGAAAGGTCTCGATAATAACGGGTTAATGAGATTTATGATGAAATGTGCATCTGTCGCTTATGTTCAGACTATTGGATGGCCGAGAGAGAGATCCAATTACGTAGCATGTTTTCTCTAAACGCATTAATAGAACATTGCACATACAGAGGAATGTAATGTCACTAAAGAGAAAGCTGGTAGTGCTAAAGGGTGAATAGAGCCAAATGGGGTTGCGTGTTTCTGACCACCAATCTCTTTCACCACGTAAACAACAGTAAGAAGGAGGCAAAGAAGCAGAAGAAAAAGGAGGAAAAGCAGGAGAAGAAGAAGAAGAAAGGAAGAAGGGGATGAAAATGAGGAATGAGAGGAGAGAAGGCAAGGAAAAGAAGAAGAAAAATAAGAAAAGGAAGAAGAAGGAGACGATGATGATGAACAATAACAACAAAAAAAGCAACAAAAGCTACAACAAGAACAACAAAAGTAGCAACAAATATAAGAAGAAATATTGGCTGAATGTTCCAAGTTCGTTCCTTTTGCGACTTTAGATTGCGTTTCTCCTCCAGTAGAGTTTGTAGTATGTACTAGGTGACAGTAAAGGAACTTGCAAGAAATCGTCTTATCCTTTCGTTTTTCAAGCAAGGCATCAAACATGAACTTTCAAGTCAGGACATCGCAAACAAAACTTGCAGAAACTTGCTTTCTTCCCTGCAATACTTACATACTCCTATTACAGCAAAACTTGCTGTTATATGTAGATAAAGCACTTCCATTTCAGAGGGGAAAGTTATACTGCAGCTCCCTTTGTAATAAAGCTGGAAAAGTAGATTCTTCATAGAAAACTAAGGGTGTAATATACAGTATTGAGTCATGTTGTCATGCCATTGCGATCGACCATCTCTTCTTGCCACACTTGTAAACACAGCTGGCTAAAATGTACTAGTGGCTTTCTCCAAAACACACAATGCTTCTGGGCCTGGGCCCCAGTCGACTGAAGTGGCTCTCCTCGACGAGAGCTTCGGCGTCAGCACCAACGAGGAGCACTTCGGCAACGTGGGGAACCACGGGCTCAACTTGGACCCCAGCAAGGACTGACTCATGGTGAGTAATGAATTTGCCTTTTATGTCGTAATATCAGTAGGAGGTTGCCTTAAAATGGTCTGTTCTATGGATACTTATGTAAGGCATTTTTTTGCCTTTTGCTCAAACAGTTTTCAAAAGCTTCAATTACGGGGCCTAAAAATTTCTAATTTGCTACCTAAAATCGCTTAATCAAAATGTACCTTCTATTTGACACACTTTATGTCCATATTAAGTGTTTTTTTTTGTTTAGGCACTTTTGATGCGCAAATGAGGTCTCGCAGATAATAACGAGCATCTGAATGCAACGAGGGCAGAGATAAGAATACGACTCCTCTACTATATACTTTGTACCCAGTAATGCGACTTGATTAGCCCTCAGCAAGTCCCTCACAACCGAGGACACGCAATAGATAAGTAATAAAGTGTACTAGTAAAAGCTAGTAAAGTGATTTGTAAAGAATTCGATCGATTATTCGCATTAATGATTCAAAATGGCATTGGATGTCAATCACTTTGGCGCCTTTGTTCCAGACGCTATAGAGCGACATGGCCACCACAACTTCGGCCGCAACACCGGCGACCACAACTTCGGCGACCACAACTTCGGCGGCGACGTCAACTTCGGCGACCACATCAGGTTCGGCGACCACATCAACTTCGGCTACCACTGCTGGTGGTGAGTTTATGTAGTTCATTGTTAGTGATGAAATGTCAGAGGCCAATGTAGGTCGAAAATAAGACGAAAAGAACAGCAAGAAAAAGAGAATTTGCATTGCACCTCGCCCAAAAAATTGCATCTCTAAATATACTACGTAGTACGTACAGTAGTAGTTACTCATACTAAACATAAGTTGGTTCTCACAGTACTTTATATAGTGTTTTGACTAAAGAACCACTCAATAAAAGTTGTTGCCTAGTGCCCCATGAATAATAGAGAGCGGCCTACCTACATATTGACTGCCTCGAAATTGGTCAGGGTCATAGGGGAGCCAAGGCACGATCCAAACATTTGTCACGTTTCTGATAAGCCTTCTCTATTAGAGAAGACACTCGGATGGACGAGCAAAAAAACAAGAAATTACTACAAAAAAAAGAGAAATATTCGCTTCTGAGGGGATTCGGGTCAGGATCGCGTGTTGCTGCTTTCTTGCTTTTTAGTCGAGGAAAGTCGGCGCCGAGACGTCGAGTAAGTACAGCGAAATTCAAGGAGAGTTGGGATGCGTTGCCAAGACAACACGAAAGACACAAATTGGAACTCATTATTGCTAGCTAGTGCTCAAAAAAACGAAAGTACGAGAAGTTAAGTGGACATTGATTGATTGATTGATTGGAAATTCAATGATTGACCCAGGTCGGTTGCCGGTTCGTCGCCAGCAGACGTGGTCGATGGAGCGCCAGGAGTCGGAGAGCTCGCCGGTGTTGCCGCTCTTCGCGCAGATGAACGTGTGTCGCGACGACCACTGGCGCGAGACGAGTCGCTGGGTCAGGTTCGAGGAGGACGTCGAGGACAACAACCAAAGATGGAGCAAACCCTACGTGCCCACACTCCAACTTTACTCCCTTTTACAGCTAAAACAGTCTCTGCAAGAGGGAATTGTGGCCCTGGACCTGGAGGCAGAGAATATTGACGAAATTGTCGATAAAATCAAGGCGAATTTGGCCAATGCGCAAGTGGCGGAGGAGTTGAGGGCCAAGTTGAACTTGAGGACCCGCGTGCTGATGAAGCTGAAGTTGGCGGGCCGCGTCTCCTCCGCGTTGGCCACCGGCATCAGCACCAACAGCCTCAACAGCGAGAACGAGCAGAGCAACAAGCCCAACGGCAACCAGGCCTCGCCCAGGCCCATCCCCAGGGCCAACAGCACCTCCGAGGAATGTGATCTCGCCAAAAGCGTGCTCAAAGTAATCAAATCGACATATTCCACTTAAATCTCCATCTATTTTCAATAAATTGGCACTCATTAAGTCATTAATTGGATTAATTAGAGGACGCACAATGCGTTCACCAAGAAGGTTCCTCGTGGCGCGGAATCTTGTCTGATCCAAGTGGCGACTCTGAGCTCTGCGTCCGAGACGACGACGATCTTCGTCAGACTGAGAAATCCTTGCATTTTGAGCGATTTCTGCGAAATTTCGGCCCCCACGCGCTTCATCGCCTTCCTAATTGGACCTGAGTCCAAAACGGACGAATTATTGGCCATGGGAAAGGCATTGGGGACGCTTATGGCCGACCAAGTGTTCCCTCTCATAGCCTATAAGGCCATGGAGGCAGGACATTTAATAGCTTCCCTAGAGAGTTATGTGCACCAAGCAACGATTGTGGCCAGCTCGGCGTGGGACCCCAAGATCAGACTCGAGCCGCCCAAGTCGCTGCCCTCCTTCGACGATCGGTATTAATGAAAAGACTTCTTTTATCAAGAAATCAATTCGTTTCCACTTGATTGATTGGTGATAGATTGACGAGTTTGCAGCGGGGCCACCAGAACTCAAGTAGTCAGGCTGGCATCCAATTCGAAGCGAGTCACGCGAGTCGTCCCGCCACCCCGGGGCCCGAGGCCGGGGATCACTTCGCGTTGCTCAACGTGGAGCTGATCCATCAGGAGGAGCAGGTCAATCTCGAGCAGTCGAACCCTGAGATCAACAGCGACGAGGACGACTCGCTGGAGATGACTGGCAAGCTTTTCGGGGGATTGATGAACGATATCAGACGCAAAAAGCCGCATTTCATCAGCGATTTCGTTGATGGATTGAACATGCAGTGCTTGGCGGCCGTCATGTACATCTACTTGGCCACCATCACCAAGGCCATCACCTTCGGCGGCTTCCTGAGCGACGCCACCGACGACCTGCAGGGCGTCCTCGAGTCCTTCATGGGCCACGCCTTGGCCGGGGGAATCTTCTGCTTACTAGCAGGTCAACCCCTGACAGTCCTGGGGTGCACGGGACCAGTGCTCATTTTCGAGAAGATTCTCTTCGACTTCACACTGTACTGAGTCTCAAAAATCATTAGTAAAAGATCTTCCTCAAAGCCTTGACAACCAAAAATATTAGTGTGAAATTTCGCAAAAATCACTTTTTGCAGGTCGTATGGACTGGATTACATGGTGTTCCGACTGTGGATCGGCCTCTGGTGCTCCTTGATGCTCATTCTGGTCGTGGCCTTTGACCTCTCTAGTGTGGTTCGTTATTTCACCAGATTCACCGAGGAGAGTTTCGCCGCGCTCATCGGACTCATTTTCATTTTCGAGGCGCTCAACAAACTCGTCGGTATTTTCATTTTTCTTCAAAAATACACATTTTATAAATAAAGTCACAGTTTTATCTTCAATTGTTTTGTTTAACTGGCTTCGATCTATTTACTTCAGGCATGAACAAGAGTTATCCGGTGCGCAAGCACTTCGACCCCGTGCTCATCAGCGTCGAGAGCGAGCAATGTCGCTGTTTACCCGGTAAGAAATCCACAAATTTATATGAATTTCGATCACATTTTCAAATAACTAATAATTCTTTTTCGCCAATTAACTAAAAATCAATTAGAATGTCAGATCGTTCATTGCCCCCTTGCTACTCGAGTTGCATCCTTAGTTATTTTTACACGAGTGCTCCAGCACGTAACCCAGTTTGGCTCGTTAACAAACTTAATTGAATCTTGATTGATCACTTAATCAATCCAATTTGTGCTCAATGATTGCCTAACAAATCGAATCAAGCACTTGAGTGTTCACAATATCGTCAATCTCTCTAATCTCATTATGCACGATGTCGTTTTTGGCAGGAAGCAACGCCACGCAGGACGTAATGTGGAGCAGCGTCAACAAGACCGCCTGCATCGAGTACTTGAAAGATTAATTTAAATCAATAAAAAATATCGAATTTAATGATTAAAAAAAGAAGAAATGCGCAAATTTCAGTGAGTAAGTTTAATTTCCTTAAGTTTGGGCGGCCATCTCTCCGGCTCGGGTTGCGACTACGTGGCCGACGTCCTGTTCTTCTCGGTTCTGCTCTTCTTCGGCACATTCACCCTGGCAATGACGCTGAAACACGCGAAAACTTCGCCCTTTTTCCCCGCATGGATTCGCAATTTGCTGAGCGATTACGCAGTCATCATAGCAATCTGTCTGGCCGTAGCAGTCGATCTGACCTTCGGACTAAAGACGCCCAAGCTCATCGTGCCCACCGAATTCAAGGTAGATCAGCCTAATTTGATCCTAATTAACGTAAAGTCATCAATGACCTTAATTGATTAATTAATTAAGCAATTAATTATTGATTGATTGATTGAAAAGCCGACGAGATCGGATGTGCGTGGCTGGCTGATTCCTTGGACCAAGGCCGAGCTCTCTGTCCTAGTTTATGTGGGCGCCTTGGTGCCCGCGAGTCTCCTGGCCATTTTGTTGTTCATGGATCAGCAAATCACGGCAGTGATTGTGAACCGCAAGGAGCACAAATTGCGCAAGGGCTGCGGCTATCACCTGGACATGCTCATTGTGGCCGTGATGATCGCGGTCTGCAGCATTCTGGGGCTGCCCTTCTGCGTGGCCGCCACCGTGCTCTGTCTGGGCCACGTGGACGCGCTGAAGATGCAGACCGAAAGTCAGGCTCCGGGAGAGCAGCCGCAGTTCCTGGGGGTCCGCGAACAAAGAGTCACTGGAATTCTCGTCTTCCTCCTAACGGGTCTATCCGTCAAATTGGCGCCAATCCTCAAATTCATCCCCATGCCAGTCCTATACGGAGTCCTCATGTATATGGGGGTCAGTTCTCTGAGAGGAATGCAGTTCGTGGACAGAGTCTTCCTGCTATTCATGCCGCCCAAACATCAACCCGATCACGTTTATCTGAGACATGTGCCACTCAAAAAAGTCCATCTCTTCACCTTACTGCAGGTTTTTACCGAATTTTTTGATCATTTGCTATAAATATTTTTTATTTTTGGCTTGGATTTCCTCTTTTTTCATGCAGTTGCTGTGTCTGCTGATGCTCTGGGTCATCAAGATCAGCCCGGCATCCCTCGTCTTCCCCCTTATGGTGAGACATTTTCACATTACACATGATACTTTTTTTTACAAAATTCAACAAAAAATGCATTTTGAAATGAATTTCCTTATAATTTTGACTTTTTTAGGTTTTGGCTCTGGTGGGTTTGAGGCGTCTGTTGGACTTCACGCCTTGGCTGATGACTCAGAACGACCTCTTCTACCTGGACAACCTCATGCCGGACCGCAAGAAG